>VMDO01023986.1:7640-30677 GCA_007922755.1 Pedetes capensis
TTTTTTTTTTTTTTTTTTTTTTTTTTTTTTTTTTTTTTTTTTTTTTTTTTTTTTTTTTTTACTTTTTGAGACAGGGTCTCACTAATTTACGCAGACTGCCCCTGGTCTCGAACCTGCGATCCTCCTGCCTCTGCCTCCCCAGCCGCTGGGATTACAGGAGTACGCCACCAGGCCGGCTGGAAATAATTTTAACATAAGTGATTTCCATAGCAGGACTACTTGTTGTCTCAGCATCGACTTTGCATTTTTATGCTAATTACTTCAATAGGTATTTTTGGAAAGATTTTACTGGTGAGATCTTGGAGATACAAAGATAAATAAGGCATAAATAAGGTCTCTGGCTTTGGGGAGATTACATAGTGGGAGTATTTGATTAAAGAAACATTATGAAATGCACAATGATAACCCTTATAAATACCTTGCACTGAATAGAAAAACCACATAAACATTGTCTGGTAATTAAAAGTACTTAGATATGTACTTTATTATAATTTTTTGAGACAAGTTCTTGCTATGTAGCCCAGGCCAGCCTCAAACTTGTGATCTTCCTGCCTGTGCCACCTGAGTCCTGGGATTACAGGCATGCACTACCACATCTGGTTTAGATACAGATTTCTGAAGTGTTTTTCACTCAGTAAATCCCTTTCTCTAAATTCTGTGTCATAATGAGAGTCTCCCATTATCTTTCTATGGAGGAAATAAAAGCACTTGGTCAGCAGTGGTGTTAGGGGACCAGGGAAATAAACACTCTCATCTGCTGATAGGGGTGATGGGGACCTAAATTGGCTCACACTTTCAGGAATGGTGATCTGGCAATATGTAAATGCCTTCTGATGGAAGAAGTCTTAAAATAAATTGTGGAATATCCATACAAGGGAATACTGTGTGCACCATCATAATGCTCCAGAAAAATAATAAAATGGAATAAGGCATTTAGGGAGAAAAATACAACATAGTGCACACTATATCGAAACAATCAGCCATTGAAAACCCTATGAGGGCTGCTATGAATTGGGTACAACTTGATGGCACCTAACAACAACAATAACAATATGATTTCAAACGTGTATTTATGTGTACGTGCATATAGCGGAAGTACATCTGCATAGAAAGCTTAAAGATAATGCTGACATGATAAAGATAGTTACTTCTGAGTTGGAATTATAACTAATTTTTAATTTGGGAGATACTTTTCAGGATTTTAAAAGTTTTCTGTAAGGTACCTATGTTGTCGTTGTTAGGTGCCTCGAGTTGGTATCTGACTCATAGTGACCCTACATACAACAGGAGAAACAGTATTGTTACTGCTTCTCTGCTATTCAAAGGGTTTATAATGGCTGATTGTTTTGGGGGAGTGGGTTGCCAAGTCCTTTGCCCAAGCCTACAGTAACTGGTGTTCCCAGGCGGTCTCTCATCCAAGTACTAACGAGGCCCGACCCTGCTTAGCTTCCGACATCTGATGGGATAGGCTGCCACAGTGCTATGGCTGCAGGCATATAAGGTACATATATTTCTATTATAATTGGAGGTGATTGAGGTGAGTTTAGGATTTATGTTTTTTTTTTTTTTCTTTAGCACCAGGACGTTGAATCCAGGGTCTCATGCATGTTTTTGTAAATATGTTACCAATGAGTAGCACACCCAACCCATTTTTTACTTTCATTTTACGACAAGGTCTCACTAAGTTAGGCAGGGTGACTGGCCTCAAATTTGTGATCTTCCTGTCTCTTCCTCCCAAGTCACTGGGATTACAGGCATGGGCCACTACACCCAGCTCTTTGTTTTGCATTTTAAGAAATGAAAAAATTCCAGATTAAGGTCATTTCAACTCTAGGAATAGGAAAATTGTTCTAGATAAAAATTTTTACTTTGTGTGGCCAAATTAGTTGGTGGGATTTCTAGCAGTGTGAAATTTTCAGACTAGGTCTATGAAAGAGGCAGCTTTGATAGGCTCTTTGTGGAAGCAGCAAAATGAATAGAAATATAGCACAATTGCAGGGAGGTGAGCTCAGCTCCCTTAAGCAAATCGTGCTTTTTGGTGATTTGTTATTGGAAATCTGGGCAGGAGGCTCAGCAACACCACTCAAGAGTCAGGCCTAAGCTGTGGCTGGTGTTGGAGTGAGTTCATGTCTCCCCACAGTTGTAACAAGTTGGAGAGAAATGATCTCTAATCTCAGATTTTTGAATAAAAGTTGATTTTCTTATTTTAAACATTGTGGTTTTAAATATATATTTTAAACATAATGAAAAAGTAGAAAATTATATAGTGAACATTAGTTTTCATGTCTTATTTTCTTTAGACTTTTTTCTTTCCCATCTCCCCAAGTTTAAATAATATAAATACATTAGAAGCCATCTCTGAAATCTCTTCCTTATCTTATTCCTTTACCTTCCTCCTCAGAAGTAGCGATACAACTTATTTCAGTGTTTATCATTCCCTTGTTAGTTTTAGAAATTTTTTGCATATTTTGTAAAATTACTTACTAGACCTTTTTGGGAATTTTTTATGGGTTTCTGTTGATTTAGTCATGTTGATAGTTGTCATAATTTATGCATTTTGGCTGCTATATAGTATTTCATTGTGTAACTATGCCACAATGTGTTTGTCTATTCTTCCACTGATGGATATTTAGATAGTTTCCAATTTTGTTTTGCTACTTCTAATACTGCTCAATAAACATTCTTGAACTTGTATCCTTATCCAGGTTGTATACCTGGAAGTGGAATTGTTGGGTCACAGGATAAGTGTATCTTTAGTCTAACTAGGTATAGCCGAGTGGTTGTACCAGTTTACAGGCCCATCTTAAGTGTATGAGTCCTCTCATCAATCTCTGCAATTGTCATTCTTTAAATCTTTGCCAATCTGAAGGATGTGATTTGGTTTCTCATTGTTGTTTATTTTTATTTTCCTAATTAATATTGGTGGGATGGGGTTTAGCTCAGATGGTAGAGTGCTGCTATGCACTCTCTGAGGACTGGGGTTCGATCCCTAGCATTGCAAAAATGGGAGAAGGACCTGGCAGCCACTCCAAAAGCAATCCTGAAACAAGCAGCCTTTGAAAAGCCTATGAGGCTCGCTGCGTCAGCCCGACTCTGTGGCACCAAACAACAACAACAACAACAATTAATGTTGGGGCTAACCATCTTTCTGTTTGTTGGCTATTTGTTTTTCCTATCTTTTTAGTAACTTTTTATATCCTTTGATCACTTTCTTAATGGGTTGTTAATTTTTTTCTCCTTAGTTTATTCTGAGCTTTAAAAAAAATCATAAGAACACCAAACATTTGACTTGTTTCCTGTGAGTAAAAGTTGGGTTTTAGAGGCCAAGAAAAAAACATGAAAAACAAATAGACTCTTACATGCAAATACTCAATTTATGCGATTTTTGGTGGTAAGAAGACAGAATTCTTTAACAGTGTATCAGTAGTGCTGTAGGATGAAGCTTTACTTCATTTATATTTTATTCCTAAGGTTTGTATCAGATTATTTTCTAATGTAAGTACAAAATGATCTGGTTACAATTATTGCTGCATTGCTCCCTAATTAGCCAAATAAAGCACCTATTCTGAAATCTAGAATAGCAAACAACAGGGGATGGCCCTGCTCCTCCATGGTTGTCTTGCCCTCGTTCTGCAGCAGTCCACGAAGCACGGGCTGGGGTACACAGAGAATGACTAATGCATTAATAAAGCTTCCATATACCTCCCACTCTCCTATAATTGCATTCCTTTCATTAGTTTTCACCCAGCTGGTCTGAGTTGCACAAACAAAATATTGTCTAAGATTGGCCCATTGATGGTAAATTTGGGATAATTTTTCTAAAACTCTTGCCAAGTTACATACTGACCTCAGGGTCTTTAAAACCAGCCAAAAATGTTAAGCAAAAACTGAATTAAATCTATTATCACAAATTTGTGCCCCATAATCTGATGAGACTTCCAGATGTCCAGCCCAAGACCATCTGCTGAATGTCTGTGGGCACACACTCCCGGAACATGTGCAAGGCTGAGGGGAGCGGAGTGACAGCTTGGAGCTCTGAGACTCTGAGCTGTTTCTGCTCAGACATAAAGCAGGCAAGGGAAAAAATAAGGAAGAGGTTTTCTTTTTTTGGGTGTTCTTTTTTTTTTTTTTAAACACATCATTTTCTTTCTGTTCGATTGATCAGTTGCTTTATTTTTAGAATCAAATAGCTTTTCCAACACATAACAATGAGATAGGCTCATTTCTCTCAAAGGTAACAGATTGTTTGATTTCAAATATTGGAAAAGGCACTGGCAAAATCTTTGGGAGTTAGTGGCCAACTTAGGCTTGGTAACAACTCTGAGTAGCATATTTTGTTCATTACTGTATCTTTGTTTTATGTCAGAATTCCCAGAAATAGACTCTCAGGGGAGCAATATACAGAGGAGGTTTACTGGGAAATGCTATGAATGAGGGACTACGAAAGGTAGGATTGGGCAGCAGGAGGAGATGGACCTAGAGACAATGACAATGGAGGACTTCCCCATGCCTACAGGCAGCTTTAGATCTTAGATGGTGTGATGATTAATTCTGTATGTCAGTTTGGCTAGGCTATAGTGCTAGTATGAGTGGACTGACTTGATGGCACCTAACAGCAACAACAAACATAGTGCTAGTGGTTTGGTCCAACCCCAAGCTCTATATTGCTATGAAGGTATTTTAAAGATATGACTAACATTTTAATCAGCAGACTTCAATGAAGCAGGTTACTCTCCATAATGTAAGTGGCCTTCGCACAAGCAGTTGAAGGATCTAGAGCATAGACTGAAGTTTCCCAAAGAATCAACCTTAGAACCCTGCTTGAATTTATAGCTTATTATCCTGTGGAATTCAGACTGAAGACTGTGACATCAACTCTTATTTGAGTTTTCAGCCTATTGGCTTGTCCCAGCTCAGTTGGTAGAGTGCTGCTCTGCATTCTCTGAGGACCCAGGTTTGATCTCCAGTACCTCAAAAAATGGTAGAAAGACCTGGCAGCCCACTCCTGAAGCAATCCTGAAAAAAAAATAAGCCATTGAAAACCCTATAAGGGTCGCTGTGAGTTGGAGCTGACTTCCTGGCACCTAACAACAACAATGTAGAAGCTATAGTATAGATTTCAGACCTGCCAGTCTCTACAATTGTGCTAGCCAATTCTTTAAAATCTCCCTCTCTCTCTTTCTCTCTCCCCCCTCCTCCTTTCCTCCATGGCTCTGTCTCTCTCTGTCTGTCTGTCTCCCTCTTGGACCCTAAGACTCTATGTTATGATTATCCTATTGGGTTTGCTAACACTCCACACAGCATCTGATTCCCTAACAATCAAGAGCTATGAAAGGTCTGATATCTCACTTTATTTGCAAGAAAACAGGTCAAACTATTATAATTTTATGGATCCTGACAGAAGACTTGAAAGAGATAATTATTACAGCAATCATAGTAGCCAGAGTATCAGAATTTTTTGTACTGGTTCCCACAGGGTAATTCAATGAGGACCAGATTACAACTGCATACCCTGTGGGTCACATTACAGTAGAGAAATTTTAAACGTAGGGAAACCAACTCTTTTACAATGGGCAATAAGCATACCTGTTCTGTGCTCTAGTACTATCTCTATCTACCATGGCTGTAGGAAAATCTATCCACCACTATATCTGTCTTCCATGGCTCTTTTATACACAAACATCCTTGAAGTGCTAGTTGGGAACAAAGGCTCATATATCCTGCGAAACCACAAAAGAGCCACAGAGAATTGTATTGTGAAGAACATAAGATACTTCTTGCAGATGGCCTGCTGGGTTATTGTGGTCCAAATGACAGAAATTCTTGCACAGAAGTATGGGCCTATTGCAGAGCTCTTTTCTGCTCTAGGCTTTTCCATAACATTTGATAAATGAATTGGGGCAATACCCAAAAGTGTGGAATATATGTCTTCCAGAACTCCCAAAGCTATGAGACTGTCCTCCTGGAAGACAAGCTACAGGAGGACAGTCTCAAAGGAGATTTCCCCATGTGTTCTAGATTGTTGTTGTTATTAGCTATAGTCAAGTCCAGTCTGACTAATGGGGACTCTATGTACAGCAAATAGAAACACTCTCCGACACTATGCCATGCCCAGCACTATTGTCAGGGCTTCTCTGCTATTCATAGGGTTTACAAAGGCTGATTCTTTTGGGAGTAGATTGCCAGGTCGTTCTCCCTAGCCTGAAGCACCTGGTATTCCCAGGTGGTTTCCCTCCCAAGGACTAACCAGGCTGACCCTGCTTAGCTTCCGAGATCAGGCAGGATTGGATGCTAGAGAGCTATGGCTGCAGACATGCCCTAGATTACTATACCTTTACTACATTCCTTTATGTGTTAGGTTTCTGAATCTTCACTGGATTAATTTTTCACTCTCTGGAGCACATGGATGTTACTATAGTCTCCAACATACTTGCTAATACAGTTTTAAATAAAATTTTTATTGGAACATATGGCCATGCTCATTCATTCATAAATTGTCTATGGCTGCTTTTGAGCTATGATGGCAGGGTTGAACAGTTGTGAGAAGCCATAGGATCCACAAAGCATAAAACCTTTACTTTCAGAGTCTATATAGATAAATTTGCTGACCCCTGCTGCAGAAAACAGACACATCAGTAATGGACTTTCTTCATTTACTACTGAGTTTCTTTTTGCTTTAGTAAAAGAGTTTCCTCTATTTCTCTCCATGGAACATGATGGGCTAGTAGTTTATTAAGTCTTATGTAGTATGTCCACTCTATGTCTACTTCTCCATCTAATATCTCCCTTCCTCCATCATTTGCCATGGCAATATGAATCCTGGCTCTCTCCAAGCTTGAAGGAATTATCCATGCAACCAGTGAATTATGAAGGTCAAAGGGACTCTCCATGGCAGACCCTTGACATACTAGCAGCAAATCAGCAACATCTCTCAGAATCTTTCCAGGGAGCCAGTCACTGGAGATGTTTCCATATCAATAAACTCTCTCTTTCCCAACTCTACCCTCTGCTCCCTATTTGACCCAGGATCTTCAGAATTCAGTCCTGTGGGTGCTGTCCTCTCTCCTAGCAGTACATATTATGTAGTCCTGCTGTTCCTTCAGTGGACAAGTCCTTTTCTTCCTCCAAACTCCTCATACCTGAGCCATCTGAATGCTGAGATTACAGATTTGCATATCCCAAAGTAAATATCCACTTTAGCAGCAGGCTTAGAATTTCCTCTGCCAGTCTATGTTGTCATTTTGTGTCCACATTGTGATCTGATTTTGGTCTGGGGGCCAGATTGGGAGATGTGGTAGCCCCTGAGTGAGGCACATATGTTTTGCAACACAGATGCTTCTGTATCATTTCTTGGTGGGGAGAGCATGGTTGCCTTTAGCAGGGAGAAGTTGGTCACATCTACAGGCCTGGATAGTTCTGATAGATATGGGATTTCAAGGTTCCTGAGTGTATGACCCAGGTATCCTCATACCAGATCTCAGGGTTCCACTCCTTCCCAGTCGGGCCTGGGTGTAGTGTTACAAAATTTCTAGGCTTGGAAATCCAGCTTTCTCTGGAGTTTCTGTGCTGTGGTGCTTATTGGATCTGACCCTCAGTCTTTTGTGTCCTCCACCTGCAGGAAATGATAGACAAAGGAGGGACCCTTTGTCTCTTACGATTCTTGTAAACTGGTGGTTAACCACCCTCATCCTTTCATTGTTTTCACCAACCCATTGGTAGGTTAACAACCAGCAACAGCCATCTGATTCTTTGGTACTTGAGTTTATCATTTTCCCTGAATCAGTGTTTAAGATATGGTACCCACAAATGCATTCCCTTCCATCTATCTCATACTGCTCATCTCTGTGAACGTTTTAACAACTGGACTATTACAGAATACGAGGGACTATCAATAGTTCACCTACCAGCATCATTGGGATCCTCATTCCCAAACAGCTAGTGGCAATCTAGCTCCAAAACCTCATTTTAGACTTTGCTTCTTAGGACCACTCTTCAGATCAATTTACTCCTATTGGTTCCCCAGGAAACAAGTTCTGTGATAGAGATTTGCTTATGAGTGCTTTATGGGAGAATGCTTTCAAGACAATGCCAATAAGAGCCAGGGAAGCAAAGTAGGGAAAGAGAGAAGTCTTTTGTAACACAGTTCCAAAAAAGACTTCAAATAATCCTGCAGGGAACTCTGGTGCTGGGATGGCCTTTCGGAATTGTACCAAATGGAGGTAGGTGGACAGCTCTGTAGACACTCTGCAGTGACAGTCTGAGTGCTCTTAGGGAGGGTTGTGTAATCTTTGGTGATCAGTTTCCTTTAATCAAAGCCAATTCCCAGAGAGGAACAGAGCTATGAGTCAGCAGCCATTACTCCTAGCAGCTAGAAAATGAACATCTCAGTTCCTAAGGCAGATCTAAGTGGAGCACCAGTACCTCCATCATAATTCTTTGTCTGTTGGATAAATGTGGAGGCTTGTGGGTAATGGTTGGGATTTTACACCTTATCTTGAAAGTACGAGGGTGTCACTACAGGATATTAAACAGAAGAATGTCACAATCAGATTTAATTTTTTTCTTTCAGTATTTATTTGTTTATTTAAGAGAAGGTCTAACTATATAGCCCAGGTTGAGATCAAAATCTTTGTGCCTGAGTCTCCTGAGTGTTGGGATTACAACCATGTGTTTAACTCACCATTTAACTCAGCCACTATGTTTAACTCACCATTAAATTTGCATATCCCAAAGATCACTTTGCTTGCAGTGTGATGCCAGTGTATTGCAAAAGAGTCTACCCATTGGGATCCAGTCAAGAAATGAGAAACCATGCCAATAATTTTAACTGTAAGAATTTAATACTGGGAGATTGTTGTAAAGGTACTCAATGACTGAAGAGGCAATAAGAGTAACACAAAGGTAGTAACTGCAGGAATCAGCTACCACCCCAAGGCTAGGGGAACAAAAGATAAAGTTTGAGTTTATAAGAGGCTAGAACCTTGGTGGTCCTTTGAGGCTTGGCCTCCAACATCTGAGAATAGATACTCACTGTGTGTTTAATGTGATACCTCTGAGAATAGGTACTCATTGTGCCTTTAATGGTGATACTTTAGAAACTCAGAGAAGTCCTGTAGATATGAGCTCCAGACCTCTGAAGAGGGGCATCCCTCTGAGTGCTAGTACTTTGGGGCTAGTGCCAGGAAGCCAATTCTGAGACTGTAGGATGAAAATATGGAAGCTGAAACCAATGGCTACTGGAATCACTATGGCTGCTGATCTGACAGCATCTGGTCCTGGTGGTAGTAATACCAGATGGTGGAATCTTTGGCATGGAAACAGTAGAAATCGGACCAAGCCACATATTATGAACGAGACAGATAAGACTTATTTTTGGGGACTTCAGCTTGCAAGTTGAAGGGAGTTAGCACTGATCAAAGAGGTGATCAGGTTGCTTCCTAAACAAAGGAATGCAGTAAGCTTTTATTGGTTTTCTGGGGTAGGCTAAAGTTTGGTAATTTTTCATTGTCTATGAGTAAGGTTTCCAAAGATGTCTTCTTTCTTTTGTGCAAGAATTCTGCCCTTGAGGTTTGTAGGCTTACAGGCAATTGACTTGACCCAGGAACTGCTGCGTTACTCTTACAGCTGGCGTTATCATCCTGCATAAACATCCTGGCCTTATGTTTGGTGTGGGCCTTATGATAAGGTTGAGGGACTATCAGTGCTTGAGCTCCAGAGAAAACTCAAAGACAGGGTAGAGGAAATACATACTAGCTCCAACAGACAAAAGGCCAAGTTAACCCTGTATATAATAATTTTGGACAAGACAATTTTTAAGTGATTAACACATCTACATGCAGAGCTGAGTAGAACCTGACCTGAGGGTTAAGACAGCAAAGGGAACAGATGCAATATGAAGATAGAAATACAAATCTTTTTATACCATTTTAGTCCCCCATTTGATATCTGCAGGCTCAAATGAAGAGTATTTTTAGCAAGAGAAGCCTTCAAGGTTTTACAAAGTAACACAGGCAACTGTTATCATAACCTATACATTAGAGGTGCTATCTTATAGCAAAGCTAGTGGGAAACTAATAATCTATTACCCAGGTGCATAATCTCCAAAATTAGTGAATTTTAAGTTAACTAAGAGCAAGTAAAGCTAGAGTTTATTTAGGTTTCTCCTCAATAACACCGAGAGAGAGAGAGAGAGAGAGAGAGATTTGTTATGAAAGGACTGTAATTCTGCTCTGACATGCTGCCTGATATCTGCATTGATTCTGTGAGCTTATCAAGGGTATTTCATGGAATGAGGTTTTTCCCCAGTAATAATTCCCTCTTGTTTTTGTTTGTCATTTGTATGGTCATCTTGAACCCCACCAGTTTTAGCTTCCTCTAGTCATAAGGGGCTTCTAGTCTGTAAACATTCTAGCCTTGTGGCCAATGTGATGTTTTATGGCAAAGCTATTGAAAACACGAGTTTAATGGATAACAGGTTAAGGGCCTAGAGTTTGTCTTTTGTACCCTTGCAGTGGTCCCTATCTGTCACAGCAGGAACAGCGAGCACAAAGAAAGGAGTATAGCTGTCCTATCCACCCTCTGCTTTGAGTCTTCCCTTAGAGTCCCCTATTGGTAGAATGTAACAGAAACCAGCTTGCAAAGCAGAAATAGAGTTAGCAAAGCCCTAGCGCTAACAATCTGAATTAGAAAGTGAGAAACAATAGGTTAATAAGGAGCCAAAGAATGAGAATGTAAGTGAGGAGTCTAGTTTAGAAAGCTTATTTGTGGAAGCCCATGGAAGATGGTGGCAGTAGAGATGCAGAGAGGGGAATGGATTCAAGGCACTTTTGAAGTTTATATTAATAATAGAGCTTTGTGCAAGGAGTCAAGGGAGAATAGAGAATAGAGAACAAACAACTGCATGATTGTGGCATTTACTGATGTGAAGAGCCCCAGAGGAAGAGTGAGGTTGTGGGTGAAGAGTTTGGTGGCTAGATTTGAGCTAGTCTTGAAGGACAGAGAGTGTTCACACAGGAAGAACAAAAGAGGGGTGGCCTTCCAGAATGGAGGAAAAGTCAGCAAGAAGAAAATATTTTCAAACTTCTGCAAGTGTGTTTGGTGAAAATGGTTCCAATTTGTTTGTCTGGAGAGAAGTTATGAAGAGGAAAGGAGGGAGAAACCAGAATTTCAGCCCACTGGACATTTCAGCCCATGTAGCTGTTTGGCCATTAGCATAATGGACCTTCAGGACTGTGACTTGACCACTAAATATTTAGATTTGCAATTCATAAATGTCTGTCTACAACTAGTAGGAGAACAAAATTATACTTTAAATTATTTAATCTAAATGCATACTTTCTTTAAGTTTCCCTAATTTTGATTCCTTTGAATGATCTAATGCAAATGAAAACATGATTCAGAGCAAAAATAAATGGAGAGGGTAAGAGGAGAGGATGGGAGTCTTAATTTCTGAGTTGTACTGCATTTTATGTTTTCATTAAGGTGTTGCTTTTTGTGACAGTCTAAGAATTTAATCTTTAACTTTATGTCAAACTATTCACTATTTTCCGGCTGGGATTTAGCTCAGTTGGTAGAGCACTACGCTGCAGTCTCTAAGGTCCCGAGTTCAATTCCTAGCACCGCAAAAATGGGAGAAGGACCTGGCAATCCACTCCCAAGGCAATCCCGAAACAGTTAGCCATTGAAAACCCTATGAGGATTGCTATGAGTCAGATACCGACTTGACGGCACCTAACAACAACAACAATTCATTGTTTGGCAAGTTTTGTCAGTTCATTGAGATTCAGACTGCTTGTGTTTGATCTTGATTCTGCTACTTATTACCTGTGTGACCATGGGCACATCGCTTCATCCCTCTGTGCCTTGAAGTTTTATCTGTAACACTGTGATAATAAGAGCATCTTCCTTACAGGGTTGTTGTGAAGATTAAATGAGTTAATACAGGCAAAGTATTTAGAATGGTGTGCAGCACATAGCAACACTGTATTATTACACAATACCACTGGCATTTATGCTTAAGGAATCATTTGCTTTTTCCTCTTTCGGCCTAGACAAGTATGAGGAAGAAATGAGTTATCAGGCTAGATGAAGGCATCAATTCATTTTCCTTTACAAACATCTGTTGCAGTATGCTGTGGTTTGGGTATGTCCTTCAGAATGCATGTGTTGGAAACTTGATTCCCAAAGTCATATGATAATGGTGTTTGGAGGTAGGGTCTTTGGGAGGTAATTAGGATTAGATGAGGTCATGGGGTAGGGTCCCCTACTGGTATTAGTGGTTCTATGAAAAGAAGAGAGGGAGGAAGAGAAGAAGGAGGAGGAAGAGGAAGGGAAGACGGAGCCCAGTGATCAAAGTTAGCATGTGTTTGGTCTTGCCACATGATGTCCTCTTTCATAGTAGGATGCAGCAAGAAGTCACTATATCTTATGCTGGCACCTTTATATTCAACTTCCCAGCTTCCAAAAGTATTAGCCAAATGCATCTCTATTCTTTGTAAGTTATAAATCTGTGGTAGTCAGTTGTAGCAGCAGAAAATGGACTAAGACTCAGAGTGTATGTTAATGTAGTGGGTATTGTTGTTGCCTAACCTAACATGCATTCTCTCTCTCCTTCCTAATAGTAGTACTAAATTACAGGCTTAGATAAAAAAAAAAGTTGCCTTTCAACGTCTCTACTGCAGCTAGGCATGGCTGTATGACTACCTTTTAGGTGGTAAGATATGTAGAATTATTATGGGGGGCTTCTGGGCTACTAAATGGCCACTCTTCTGCTGAAAGGGCTCCCATTTTGTCCTTTTGCCTTCCTATCTTCTAGCCTTCAACTTGAATGTGATCTTATAGCTCCAGTAGCCATGTTAAATCATGAAGGTACAAATCTTACTCTGAGAATAGCTGCAGAAAGACAGGAGCTGGCATCTCTGAAAACATCATGGAACTGCCATCTCTACCCACCTCCTACTGTTTACCTCCAGCATTCTTTTACGTAAGAGTAAAATCAAGTTTTTGTTGGTTAAGCCACTGTTATTTTGACTTCTGCTGTGTGTAGACAACATCTCCTGATGTATAACTGTACCCACTAATTAATTAATTGATTACTTATTCAGTTAAATACTTATTGAGTCCTGGCTCTGTGGTAGGCTCTGAAAAATGAAAGCAATCCTTTGAAATAGTTCCCTCTCCAGGTCACTGGGTCTCATGAAGATGAGGTATGGATGCATAAAAGCAAATGGAAAGTGATGCAAAAATGATTCTTTGTTTTAGAGTATGTTCCTTGTTTAGAAGATAGATTTCTCTAGTGATATTCAGATTCACACAAGTTCAGAGAAAATCATGAAACTGCACAGAAGGATCTTTGACAATGGAGAATGTAAGATGAGGAGAGTTCTGGGAACTTATTTGGGTTTTGCTTCTTGCTCCTTGGCTCCAAATTTTTCCCTGCCTTCCATATTTTGTTGGAAATGACATCATTTGTCAGTCTCACCAACCTGAAATGAGTTGCCCTTTATCTCTGCAACTATAGTTGTTCCTGTAAAGCCTTCTATTTTTAAGATGTAGGGGAAGTTGAAGCAAGAGTATATTAGGCAATTGTGATGAAAATTATATACTCTTCATCTTTAGGGCTTTTAGGGATCTGTGTGTGTGTGTGTGTGTGTGTGTGTGTGTGTGTGTGTGTGTGTGTGTGTGTACCAGGGTCTCACTACACCAGTCTGGGCTGGTCTTGAACACTTGTGATCCTCCTGCTTAAGATTCCTGAGTGCTGGGGTTCCAGGTGTGCACCACCATGCCTTGCTCTTACTCTTCACTTTTAAAGCAAAAATTGACAGACAATCCAATAGGCACATGAAGCCTTGGATTATTACTTGATAGGTCAGGCTTTTGCTAACAGACATATGTAGGCCAGGTCTATCTACGCAAAGGGAAACTGAGTGTTGAAGTGAATGAAGTTTTAGTGCTCATTCACATCAAGGAGTCTAAACTATAGACTTGGCACCAGGGTTGCAGAGGAGAGAGGACAGTAAAATCAGCATGGTCCCTGCCCTTGTGTTGCTTAGAATTAGTGACAGCTCCTTTCTTTACCCTGACAAAAATCACTTAAATTTCCACCCCATCTTCACTTCAACCAAGTGCAGGTATCATATGAAGTTAGACTCTGATAATGGGAGGTATGTGTAAAAACGCCTCAATTCAACCTTTAACTCAGGGTAGACTGATTCCTAAAAATAATAGATTGATTTTTCTAGAGAATAACCCAGGCTTTACTTTTCCATAAGCCATATTTTATGTATTCTCAAAGCAATATGATATAGAGCAGATGTGAGTCACTCTTGGAAAGTTCTACACAATTAACATTTACTTCAGGAAAATATCCCCCTCTCATATAAATTAAACTTAATGTGCAATATCATAGGGCAAATCCCTTCTTTGCCTTACCTTCAAAACATCCCATATTCAGTGGAAATCATGTTTATAAGAGAGGGTTTGTTGTTGTTGATTATTTTGTTTTTCAATATCTGAAGCATCATTGAGATAAAATGTGGGTCACTGAATAAAAGGCCTAAGACTTGTATTTTTCCTTCAACAATCAGCCCTTTGATCTATTTAAATTTATCAATAAGAGGTTAAACACATTACCATTTTATCTACTTTCTACAACCTCAAATCACTTTGAAACTTAAAAAAAAAAAATCCCATACAACCATATTTGTGTGTTTGCATGTCTTTTCAAGTCTTATGAATTTGACAGGTTTGCATTTCTTTAGAATTCTGATATGGGGGAAATCGTATTTAATTGATCTGATAAAAACAAAGGGAAGTAGAGTTGGATAGCTAAATAAAAAGGGTTAGCTTCTCTTTTAAGGAAAGAAGACTGAAAGTTATATCAACAGTTGTATTTTTCAGTTCATTTGGTTTCTCTTTCTCCTTCCCCAACCCCAATCTAATTTATTTTTGCATTAAATAATTCAGCCCCTCTCCCTTTGTAATGGGTTGTATTTGGGGAGATGAAGACAAACTGCTTAGACCTTGAAAAACACATGGGCTCCTCAGTTAGATGGCATCTGTGAGGACTCAGACCTCCTTCCACATTCTATAGGGAAAAAACAGAGCCAGGTGCATTTCTTCCCAAATTGAATTAGCTGCAAGATGCCACATCCAATTGTGGCAAATTGATGCGAGAGTTTGTGATGTCTGCCGCAGCTCTTACAGCAAAGGTCACCACACAGAGACGCAGACACCAGGCGGGGGTGCGGCGACTCCTGATACAGCCACACTGACAATAGCAGGGAAGATGTAAAATGCAATCAGCTTTTTGAAAATTGCAAGAGAATCCAGTTGTAAGTATGTATTCTAATTGGATTTACTGTGCCATCATTTACCTCTTTAAGGAGGTTAACATAACATTATGCTTAATTGAAAAAACGAGTAGTTAACTATTCAGAAGAGACTGTCCAGTCCCCCATATAAGCCACAGTCTAATCAAGCACAAAATATGGGGTCCTTTAATCACATCACCAGTTTTCAGATTCCTTAAAATAAAATTTGCTTATTTACCACTGAATATTAAGTAAAAATATTGACATGTGACAAATTTGCCCATCTTGATGGTTGTTTTTAAAGATCTCCCTTGACATTAACAGGTTTACATCATGCATATGACATTTAATTAGTCATAGTTTATTTAATTAGCATGGTAAGACAGCTAAAGCAATCCAAAGGTTTTCTGCAATGCCCATATAGGAGGCAGCAGTTCTATACATTGTGAAACCAGGCAAATGTCTATTCAAACTGTCTACCGGACAGCTTGCCTTTCTTCTCATACCTAGAAGTCTGCTCAAGCCAAGAAATGGAAATATCTTAGGATGTCCACATACTATTGCAGGACTCTTGTCAAGATCTGCCTATAAAAAGCATGTATGGTGTCAAGCCAACCTAACCCAAGATACTGCTCTTTGGTTAAAATACAGCTACCCACTGCACTGTTGTTGTTAGGTACCATTGAGTTGAGTCCGACTCATAGCGGCCCTATATACATCAGAATGAAACACTCCCTGATTCTGTGCCAGGCACATGATCTTATTTATGTTTAAGCCCATTGTTGCAGACACTGTGTCAATCTGGTGGAGGGTTTTCCTTTTTTTCATTGACCTACCACTCTCTCAAACATGATGTCTTTCTCCAGGGATTGATCTCTCCTGACTACGTGTCCAAAATACATAAGCTGCAGTCTAGCCATCCTTGCTTCCAAGGAGTACTCTGGTTGTACTTCTTCTAAGACAGATCTATTGTTTTTTTTGGCAGTCCTTGGTATATTCAATAATCATTTCTAGCACCATAATTCAAAAGCACAAATTCTTCTCCTTTCTCCCTTGTCCAATGTCCAGCTTTCACAACCATATGATGTGACTGAAAATACCATGACATGAGTCAGGTGCACCTTCCTCTTCAATGTGACATCTTTACTTTTCAATACTGTAAAGAGATCTTTTGCCACAGCTTTTCCCAAAGCAATGCTTCTTTTGATTTCTTGACCCAATGCAGTAGGTAGGCTTGTGATCTAACTGCACATATTCAATAAGGAATGAATAAGCACGTTAACTTGGAGGAGATCGTTTTACATGATTGAAATCCTTTCTTCTCACAACTTTTCTCAACTTCTCTACTTCTTGTGTACTTGCTTCTCACAATGATGTTGATTTGCAGGGCACCCAGGCTCTGCTATAAATTTGAGCCTCCAATACATTGAACAGTAGTGAACACTTATGTGCTAGGTATTGTGCCAAGCACTGTGTCTAATCTCATGCATTTAATCCTTCCCCCAATACCAGTCCATTATCGCTCCCATTTGTTAGATGTTGAAACTGAGACTTGAGAATGGTTACTCATACTTGAAAAATATGTGACAAAGTTAGGGGTTAAATCCAGTCTTGGAGCAGATCAGAGCCTCTGTTCACAAAACTGCCTGCCCTGGCCCCCAGAGGGCAGATTTGTACTCATGAGCAATGTGGTTGGATTCTCCAAAATCTGGGCATTTACTTAGTCCACATCTCTGCCTAGCTCTCTGGTGGTTGGCTGTGGCTGACCCTACTCTTCTAGAGAATATATAACTAAATAATTCAAAATGCTATGATATATGCACAGTCAGTAAAAAATACCAAACAACAATAACAACAAACCCCAAATAATCATAAAACAAAACAACTCTGCTATAGAAATGTTATTTCTAATTCTAGAATATGAATTCTGCCCCTCTCATTTGGTAGCCTGGTAGTAAAACTAAGTCTTCTGCCTTGTCCTATTTTGCGTGGTTATAAGATTTCCGTTTAAATACTGAATGTGAAACTTGAATGATGCCTTCAAACGAAATGACATTTTTTTCTGTGTAGACATAAGCTAGTTCAATTTTCTTCCACTTCAGTAAGGAAAATAATTACCTTTGTTTCTTACAGGTGAGTAAACTATGATATCCAAAGTCAGGGTGCCAAGAGATAGGAGAGGAATCAGAAATCTATGTCCTGCCTTCACCTTGACCACACAAAACCTCACGAAAACCTTGAAAAACACCTCCACAGTCTGTTTCATATTTAGATTGTTTCTACTTGACAGTGAGATAAAGGCAACTTTAAAGCATTTACTTAAATATTCCAGGGGATATGAACCCCACATTTCTGTGGTTACTACAAATGCTTCCTACACCCTTACCCCCACAGATAGGGAATGCAGATGTAAGTTTTATGCTAAAATAGCCAAGCTCTAAATGCATTAAGAAAATCATTTCAATATAGCTTTTACTAATGCAGACTATTTTTTAGATGAAACAAGGCAGATACAATAGCAGAGGCGCCACAGATTGAACAAATATCACTTAACCAATTACCAATTATCCATACCAATGAAGGATGAGGCAGAGCCCTGATAAATTAAAACCCCAAATAAACTGAATGTTGGTTTAACCAATGATTCTTCTCCTTTTGCAAGAATGTCTAAGGAACAGCCATAAAATGACTGATCTGAATTTTACTTCCTCCCCCTGCCTCCACCTGCCCACCCTCTGACTATGGCTCTGACGGGCAGGAAAACGGTCAAAGGGCAGACAGCTGGAGGGAACTCAAAGGGAGCAGAGGGAACCCACAGAGTGGAGAATCTGCCCCTGGATAATTGAGAGTTGATGGGATGCACAATAGCTTCCTATTGTCCACTTCTCATTTTGGAGAAGGGGCCAAAGCCAGGCCTGACATACATAGCTCTAGCCTGGCCCCTCCTGTCCTGAGCCAGCTGTGAGCATTCATGGGTGACAGCAATGTTCAGCACATTCCTGGCTTCACTTCCCTCTCTTGAGAAATCAGGGATTGAGCTAGAAAACTCTGGCCATACCGAAACACTGGCTCTTGCCATTTGGTATGTCAGCCTGAGTCAAAGACCGGCTAGGACGGAACGGGGCTGCAGAGAAACATTTTCAAATGACTTCATGCCAGGAGCTTCCGGCTACGGCATCTCCTTGACTTCCTTCATGTCTTCCTTTCCCCTCTTACTCTTGCCCTATGTTTCCTTTTCCCCACTCCACTGCTTCAGTGTTTCATGTTGTCACCTGCATCCTTTTCCTTATCTCTAACTGCAGCATGTGACAAAGGTGATAGCTGGCTTTCTGGTGTTCTGGGGTACTGTGCTTAGGGCTGGCACGAAGCTAATATGCAACTGTATGGTCTTATCATTTGCAAAAATGTCTGGGTCCCCAGAGGGTATCCCTGCCAACTCGGTCGTGCCAGCCCCATCATTAGGACCATCCCATTTTGCTTCTGGACCTCCCCCACGTTTCAGCAACTAAAGGGTTAAAGTTGGACCCAGCAGAGGACCTCTGGGACTCTGTTCCAGCTGGCATGCAGTTGGCATCAATTATATGAGGTCAGTGTCCTTGGCATCCCCATCAGAAAGACAGCTTGCCTCAGCATCCTGTATCAAGGCTTCACGTACAGCTCCCCCAGGAACCCAGAAGTCCAAGTGTTTTTAGGTAGTAGTAGGGGAATGAATATAAAATGTTGAATATTTAGTCATTTGTGAATTGAAGTTACTTTCAATTGTTGTGGATACTAGGAGCTGGACTCTGAATGTTCTGGGGCCTCATATAATTTAGGGACAATTTTCTCTATATATTTTTAAATTGCAGCAATGGCTCAGAGATCCACTCCCTTGCACATGCTCCTATCTCTACTGGATCGTCCTTCTCAATCGTGCTTCTCTGGCAAACGCCTAATGATCTTCTAAGCTCTGCTCATGGATCACCTCTTGTGCAGGCTGCTCTGGTCGTCTTTGCCTGTTCGAGGAGTCACATGCTTCACAGTGTTTCCATGAGTGGTTGTACTTTTCCTTATCAGAGTATTTATTGCCTCGTGTTGGAGCTGTTTAGTTACCCATCTTTCTTTAACACTAACCTCATAGTGGAAAACTGGTTGCACACCGAGAAATTTTAAGACGTACGAATCCTTGAGTCCCACATTCAGAGGCTCTGATTCACTTGGGAAGAGATGAGACCTGAACACTGAGATATTTAATACCTCCCCATGTGACTATAACATCGAGCCAACTTTGAGCCCCACTGTACTAGATTGTAAGCTACTTGAGAGTAGGGACTACATCTCATCCATCTTTATAATCCCTACACCTGGCATATGGCATGTAGTAGATGCTCATTGAATGATTACATATATGCATTAATTGGTCTGGTTCTAGCACATCAGTATGGGCTGTATGACAGAGACTGACAATTTTCTCCTAATATTCATTTTCTCCTTCATGGGAGAAGAAAATAAATATTGGCTGCAAGCTCAGGGCTACTCAAGAGAAAGACTATATTTCCCAGCTTTCTTTGTAACTATGAGAGGCCAAAAGAACAATTTTGGTCAATTGGATGCAATTAAAAATAGTGAGTGTGCTTTCTAGGTTATGCTCTTAAAAATGATGCTCATACATTTTTGTGCCCCCATTTCTCCTTCTTACTGGCTGGAAGGCCAACCAGTGGTGGTGGGCCATCTTGGACCATGAAGGTGAGATTAACAATAAACAGGACCTGATCACTTATGTGTGGAGCCATTGTGCTTGCCTTTGAGAAGGACATGAACTCAAGTCACTATTGTATTAGGTCTGTGTTATAGCACCTAAGCATTAAAGCATCTAACTCGAAAAAAATGCTTAAAATTTACAATCACAACAGCTGAGACCTCAGTTTGCCAACCCTAGCAAAACCTATAGTAACTTAGTCCAGCCTGCTGGTCAACCCTATGGACTCACAGAAGCAATACTCTCTTGGGTCACTGATGGCTTCTCATCACTCATAAGCTGAAGGCCAGAACCCCTTGCCTGGTCAGGCCATACCTGTCCCTCCAGCCTTATCCTCTATGCCCCTTGGTCTCTCTGCCCATATCTCATGGGTCTTCTCTTGGTTCCTCAAATGAGTTGTACTTTCTTCTATCACAAGGTCATTGGATGAACTGCTCCCTGTCTGGAATGTCCTTATTCTGTGTTTTCACCTGATTATCTCCAACTCATCCTGCTGTCCTCCAGATCTCAGCTTCAGGGTCACTTCTTCAGGTCTCCCCTGACCTATCTGACCAGGTAATCTCCACATTATTCATCTTGAAACATTGCATTCATTAGAGCTGCTCCTCATTGACTCCTCAGTGCTTAGCCCAGGTTCTAGAATGAAGTAGGTGCTCAATGAATATTTGATGAATATTCAGATGAATGAATGAGGAAACCCAGGAGGATAATTTTTCAGTTTCACTGAAAACTAGGAAGAGGCAGGGGAGAGAGAAAGCATAGGATTAGCATATTAAGAGAAGAGGGAGTTTATTTCTTAACATTCTTCCAGAGAGCATCCTCTGCCATCTGGCTATGGGAAACTTAGCCAAGCATGATCTCACTAGCCTTAGCCCCAAATTAAGTTGTGCTTGGCCTGATAGCCACCAGATCACAAATAGGTGGACTGGCTGTGTTCTAGGTAGCAGCCTTTCTTCTCTGAGCTGTGGTGGAGCACAGTAATACTTTTTCCTCTCCTGTTTGCAGGCTCATTCACTTAAAAGTCTCTGGACTGAGTCCCCCTGAAAGAGTCATGAGCTCTTATTCAACATGGCCCCTTTTGCCTGGAATTTTCTTCCTCTGCACATTTTCAAAGTAGCCATGTCCTGTCTCCCTTCAAGACCTGAGCTTGTTCTCTCACTTTCAGAAGATTTGATGAGCCACCCTCACTTGTACTACCCTTCCTCTCCTCTTGAACTTCAGGAGTTGTTCTCAGGAGCATTCAGTAGGAGCTCATGGTAAGGTGTCTAGCAACACTATATATTTTTATGTAGCTATACTATCTCCCCAAGTAGAATGTAAATTACCTGAGGGGAGGAATATTAATCTTTTATTCTTAGAGCCTGACACAAGGAGTGCTTGCTGCCTAGTAAATATCTAGTGAAGATGAAATGTTTGTTTAATATGACGATGGTGATGGTGGTGACAACGTGTATTCTCTTCTAGAAGACTGTGTCACCTGCTAACCTACAGTTGTGTATCCTAAAATTAGGGCAAGAACACAGTATATAGATATTTTTTTCCTGGTACTTGGGGGTTGAATCCAGGGCATCGCACATACTTTTTGCAAGTGCTCTACCCCCTGGGCTGCACCCATGGCCCATTGTTTAAAATTTTTATCTTGAGACAGGGTCTCACTACATTATGCAGGCTGCCTCTAGCCTAACTTGTGATCCTCCTGCCTCTGCCTCCCAAGTTGCCGGGATTACAGGCACGTGCCACCATGCTTGGCCCAAGTGCACATATCTAAAGAACATGTTTCTCTCTAGGACTGAAAGTTAAAAGTTATTTCCATGAAGAAGCAGTGCACTATGAAAGCCCTGATATACAAGCATCCAGGGTAGATAGCTGAGATCTGAATCTCAAAATTGCCAGGGGCAGTGAAAACTCTATATGAATTGAAGAAGTCTTCTTTAACTTTGGTTGTAATAGAAGAAAGAAAAAAATCAACTAGTTGGGGGTTCATCTTATATTTTACTGCATTCATCTGGGGCCTCAGATGTTCCTACATTTGACTACTTGATTTATTAATCAAAGAGAAATTTGTTATTTTTTTCTGAAAAATATTTTGTTATAGCCAGGTGCAGTGGTGCATGCGTGTAATCCCAGTGGCTCAGGAGGCGGAGGCAGGAGGATCGCAAGTTCAAGACCAGGGGCAGTCTGCGTAGTTTAGCTAGACCCTGTCTCAAAAAGTAAAAAGAAAAAAAAATGGTCTAGGGGTGCAGCTCAGTGGTCCAGCACTTGCAAAGCATGCAAGCTCTAGGCCCTGGGTTCAATCCCCAGTACCGAAAAACAACAACAACAACAACAAAAACAACTTTGTTATCTTGGAAGCTGGCCTGGTGTATTTGCTTGCTTTTGTCCGTCTACCTGTTTACCTACTTACCCATCCATGTACCTACCCATCTGTTGACCTATCCTTCCTCTTTCTATCCATTCAGCCTGCCAGCCAGCAAATATATAAGTTGCCCCACAAATTATGGATAACACTTCGGAAAATGGGAATACCAGAACACCTAATTGTGCTCATGAGAAACCTGTACATGAACCAGGAGGCAGTTGTTCGAATAGAACAAGGAAACACTGAGTGGTTTAAAGTTGAGAAAGGTGTGCGTCAGGGCTGTATACTTTCACCCTATCTCTTCAATGTATACACTGAGCAAATAATCCGAGAAGCTGGACTTTATGAGGAAGAACGCGGCATCAAGATTGGAGGAAGACTCATTAACAACCTGCGTTATGCAGATGACACCACTTTGCTTGCTGGAAAAGAAGAGGATTTAAAACATTTACTGATGAAGATCAAAGATCATAGCCTTCAATATGGGTTACGACTAAACATCAACAAAACAAAAATCCTTACGACTGGGTCAACACGCAACTTCACATTAAATGGAGAAAAGATTGAGGTTGTCCAAGATTTTACTTTGCTTGGCTCTATAATCAACACCCGTGGAAGCAGCAGTCAAG
>VMDO01023987.1:0-30577 GCA_007922755.1 Pedetes capensis
AAGAATAAAACAAGAGGAATTAGTCTGCTTGATTTTAAGACTTATTATATAAGTATAATAATCAGGACTGTGTGGTATTAGGGGCAGAAAATATACATATATCAATGGAAGAGCACAGAGAACCTGGAAAGAGACCCACAGAAATATGCTCAATTGATTTTTGACAATATTTATTTTATTTACTTATTTTGACATGAGATCTTGCTATGTTGCGCAGGATAGTCTTGAATTCCTGGGCTTAAGAAGTCTTCCTGCCTCAACCTCCTGAGTAACTGGGACTACAGGTACATACTACATTCCTGGCTCTTTTTTATATTTCTTCTTTTCCTCCTCCTCCATTTCCTTTTTCTTCCTCTTCATGTTTTATTTTTTGAGCAAGGGTTTCATTATGTAGTCCAGGCTGGCCTGGAATTCACTATGTAGCTCAGGTCTCCAGCTCATGATCCTCTTGCCTCAGCCTCCTGAGTGCTGAGATTACAGGCACATGCCACCATATCTGTCTATTTTGATTTTTTCCTAATATTTATTAGTTGTATAGATTAATGGGGTTCAGTGTGACATCTCTGCACCTGCATACAGCATGCACTGATCAAGTCCAACCACCCTTTTTCTACCCTCTCTGCTTTCTCAGTTTCTAGTAATCCTTATTCTACTTTCAGATTGACTTTTTTTAGCCTCCACATATGAGAGAGAGAATATATGGTACTTGTCTTCTTGTGTCTAGTGTATTTCACTTAACATAAGAGTCCTCCAGTTCCACCTACTTTCCTGAAAATGGCATGATTTCATTCTTCTTTGTAACTGAATAATACTCCATTGTGCATCTATGTCATAATTTTCCTTATGTATTCATGTATTAAAGGGCACATTAGTGTCACAATAAACATGGGCATGCGTGCATCAACATGGTATGCCGATTTCATTTCCTTTGGATATATACCCAGAAGGAGGATAGATGGATCATATGGTAGATCTATGTTTAGTTTTTTCTTGTTTATTGTTTTTTCTTTTCATTATAATTATTAACATGATTTAATTATACAAATTGATGGGGTTCACTATTACATTTCTATACATGCATGTGTCATGGATTGATCATATCCATTCTCTCTTCTTTCTTCTCTAGCCCTCCTTCCTCTCCTTCTTTCCTATGTTTGGATTTCTTCCCAATCCCTAATAGTCCCTCTTCTACTTTCAAGTCATAATATTTATTTTTTATTTTCCATATATGAGAGAAAACATGTGATACTTGTATTTCTGTGTCTGGCTTATTTTGCTTAACAAGATGTTGCCCAGTTCTATCGATTTTCCTGAAAATGACATGATTTCATTTCCTTTATAGCTGGACAATACTCTATTGTATATATCTATATCTATATCTATATCTATCTATATCTGTCTCTCTCTATATATATCACATTCCTTTATCCATTCATCTGTTGAGGGGCACCTAGGCTAATTACATGTGTTAGCTATTGTAAATAGTGTCACAGTGCACATAGGTATCAGACATCAGTTTGGTATGCTAATATGTAGATGTATATCCCAAAATGGGATAGGTGGATCACATGATAGATCTATTTTTAGCTTTTGGAGGAACCTCCCTACTGTTCTCCATAATGGTTGTACTAATTTACTTTCCCATCAACAGTCTACAAATTCCTTTTTCACATCCTCACCAGCATTATTTATTTATTCTCTTTTTTCTTTTCCTTTTTTTTTGCGGTATTTGGGGATTGAACCCAGGGCCTTGCACACACTTTGCAAGAGCTCTGTTACTGGGCTACATTCCAGCCCATTTTTTATTTTTTATTTTGAGACAGGGTCTCCTTAAATTATGCAGGCTCCTGCCTGGCCTTGAACCTGTAATCCTTCTGCCTCCACCTCCCAAGTTGCTGGGATTACAGGCATGAGCCACCATGCCCAACTTTTAAAAAAATATTTTTGATAATAGCCATTCTAACTAGAGTGAGATGGTATCTCATTGTAGTTTTGATTTGCATTTCCCTGACGGCTAATGATATTGAGTATATTTCTTCTTTTTTGGCCATTTGTATTTTTTTTTGAGACATATCTGTCTAGATCATTAGCCCATTTTAAAAATTAGATTATTTAGTTTTTTGTTTTTGAATTTCTTGTATATTGTAGCTATTAACCTTCTGTGAGATGAATACTTGGCAAATACTTTCTCCAATTCTGTACATTGTCTTTTCATTCTGTTGATTGTTTCCTTTGCTGTGTAGAAGGTTTTTAGGATTTTTTGACAAAATTCTAAAGGCAATTAAAGAAGGGAAGATAGCTTTTTCAACAAATGGTGCTGGATCAATTGAACATCAATAGGCAAAAAAAACCCAACCAACCAAAGAAACAACAACAACAACAACAACAACAAAAAACCCACACCTCAACCTAAACTTCACACCTTACACCAAAACCAAACCCAAAACCAAAATACTCCCCAAAACAAATCACAAGTGGGGTGCCATGGTGCATGGCTATAATACCAATGACTTAGGAGGCTGAGGCAGGAGAATTGCAAGTTCAAGGCTAGAGGCAGCCTGTGCAATTTAGTGAGGCCTTGTCTCAAAGTAAAAAAGGAAAAAGGGCTAGGAGTGCAGTTCATTGGTAGAGTACTTGCCTAGCACATGCGAGGCCTGGGTTTAACCCCTGGTACTCCAAAGAAAAATAAAAGATGTTCAACATCACTACCCTTTTGGGAAGTGCAAATTAAAACCACAATGAGAAAAACAAAATTAAAAACAACCCCACAATGATAAATATGCCTACATTCTGATACATACCTATCAGAATGGCTAGAATGAAAAACGGTGACATTACTAAATGTTGGCAAGATTGTAGAGAAACTCGAGCAATGCAAAATGATACAACCCCTCCAGAAGATAGTTTGACAGTTTCTTAGAAACATTAAACATGCAGCTACCACATGTTCCAGCAATTACAGTCCTCGGCATTTATCCTAGGTAAATGAATATTTATGTTCTCACAAAAACCAGTACATGAATGTTTATGGCAGCTTTACTCATAATAGCCCATAACTGGAGACAGAGTTGTCCTTTAAAGGGTGAATGGGTGAACTGGTACATCCATAGCATGGAATACTACTGAGCAATAAAGAAGAATGAACTATTGATGCATGCAGCAACTTGGATGGAACTCCAGGGAATTATGCTAAGAAAAGCCAATCTTGTATGGTAACATACTATATGATTCTATTTATATAACATTTTTTAGATGACAAAATTTTAGAAATGGAGGACAGATTTGTGGTTGCCAGGGGCTGTGGGGGGGTAGGGACAGGAGGGAATAAGTAGCTTAAATGGGCATCATGTAGAGTCCTTGTGGTTATGACAATATTCTCTACCTTGACTGTATTAGTGTCAATAATGTGGTTGTGATATTGTACTATAGTTTTACATGTTATCACTGGGAGAAAATAGGTAAAAAGTACAAAGGATCTCTCTGTATCATCCTTTATAACTGCATGTGAAACTATCACTATCTCAAAACAAAAGAATTAATTTAAAAAGCATTTAAAAAAGAAATCAAGATTGAAAAGGATTAGAGTCAGAGAATCACAAATGCTAACTAATACCACACTTTTATATTTGATGGTGTTCTAATGTCCTGGTACAACTTTGTTACGCGATGGAGCCATGTGAGTCCATGTGAGTCCCTGAACACAGGTGTGTGATTGATTTCCCCTCAAGTGCTTCTGATTTGGGCTGCTCTTCGCTGTGCACCTTTTGATTGTGTCTTGCTTCTGTTTTTTTGTTAAGACATAAAGCTAATTTGTTCATTTCAGTTCCAAGGCCTTTCCAAGCATGATTAACTTTTATGATGTCATTTTTGCAGTAGGTTTTCACCTAAGGGCTAGAGTGTCTGGACACTAGACTTGTTTTTTTTCTGAGTTATTTTCCTCTTTGCCTGTGTGATAGAGATTTCTAGTTGTCCCCTGACTTCCGTTCCCTTCTCTTTTGTAATAGAGCCTCCAGTTTTGAGCTTGGCACATGGCTGCTCAGAATAAAGGTTGCACTAGACAGATTTCTTTGTGCTTTTGTGACCAAGTATAACCTTTCTATTTTTATTGAGGCTTAAATTTATTAATTTGCTTTAACAAAACCACAGTGAATAGGTAAAATAAAATAAAATACTTGCTATAAATGCTGTGTGTTCTGGGTTGAATTGTGTACCCCCACCAAGAAAAGAGAAATGTTGATATTCTAACTCCTGGTACTTCAGAATGTGTCATTTGGAAATAGGGGCTTTGAAGATGTAATCAAGTTAAGATGAGGTCATAATGGAGTAGGGTGGGTTTCTAATCCAATATAACTGGTGTTCTTATAAGAAGACAGTCATGTAGAGACACCAACATACAGGGAGAACCCATGTAAAGATAAAGCTTAGAGTGATGCATCTATAATCTAAGGAACATCTGGGGCTATGAGAAACTAAATGCGAGGAATGGAGCAGATTCTCCCTCAGAGCCCCCCCTAAGGAACCAACCTTGCTGGCACCTTGATTTTAGACTTCCAGCCTCTAGAAGTATAAGACAATAAATATGTGGCTATTGTCTTAAACCACTTAATGTATGGTACTTTGTTACAGTGGCCCTGGAAAGCAGTACACTGTATTTTCAAATTTCTGTTTGGGGTGCTATGGTCTGAATGGAGCTGGGGTTTAGCTCCATTGGTAGAGTGACATTTTGCACCTTCTGAGGACTCGGGTTTGATCCCCAGCATCACAAAAATGGGAGAAGGATCTGGTAACCCACTTGTGAAGCAATCAGCCACTGAAAACCATGTGAATAGCAGAGAAGCACTGACATAGTACCGGGCATGGCACAGAGTCGGGGAGTATTTTGTGCTGTTATACATAGGGTTGCCATGAGTCAGACTCAAGTTGACAGCACCTTAACAACAACAACAACAACAACAACAACAACAACAACAACAACAACGTCTGAATGTTTGTGTTCCCTCAAATTTGTATGTTGAGTCCTAATCTCCAATGTAGTAGTATGAAGAGGTGGGGCCTTTAGGAGATGGTGAGTTTAGGAATGAGATTAGTGTCCCTATAAAAGAGATCTGAGGCAGCTTATTTGCCATTTTCATTATGCCAGAACACAGCAAGGAAGTGCCATCTGTGAGGCAGAGAGAGAGAGCGAGAGTGAGAGCGAGAGTGAGAGAGCGAGAGAGCGAGAGAGAGAGAGGGAGAGAGGGAGAGAGGGAGAGAGAACGAGCACTTTCTCTCTTAACAGACACTGAATCTGTTGACAGGTTGATCTTAGACTTAGTCTTTGGAACTGGGAGAAATAAGTTGCTATTGTGTATAAATTACCCAGCTGGAAGTATTGTGTTGCAACAGCCCAGATAGATTAAGACATGGGATATTTAAAAAAGAAGAGTTGGGCATGCAGAGATTTCTTAAACTGAGTCTTGAGACATTTGGACTGACTATGCCTTGTTTTTCCTGGAAAATGTCACTGTACCAAACATAGACATTCTTTATTGCTCCAAAGCCCTTCTAACTTCCTTCTGTTTTTATTGCTGATTTGATGTGCTTGAATGCCAGCCAAAGTATAAGGTGAATGGTAGATGCAAGGACTGGGTGGTTTCCATGGAGACTTCTAGCACGAGACTTTCCTTCCTCTGTTCAGCAGTTGTCAGGGAAACATCTAGTTTCAATTTGTGGGGCCTACCAATTTGAGTGGTTCTTGGAAGGGGATTTAGTTAAATCTCTTCAAGGTCCTAATAAGCAAATTTAGGGCAGAGCTTTTTAAGATACCTTTAAAGTTATATTAGGTTTTTCTGTAATTTAGGGATGTTAACTAGTTTTCTGTTTAAAGTGATCAAACTATCCATTTGTTTATATGCAGCAAATATTGTTTTTGAGCTTTGGGGGAGGAAACCTGAGGCTCATAGACAGAAAAGCCAAAGCCAGAGGCCTAATATCACATGCCGCATGATTCCAGTACATCATCTTTAGCACACTCTACAGTATGAGAGATCCAAGGGTCCTGACCTATATATGAAACTGTTTACAGGCTGCTAAATTTGCTGGCTCAGCTCTGTGCCTATTGTTTCTAGTTAGTTAATATCAAATCAATAGCTGGAGTTGGTGTGGATTAAGGGGAATGGTGGTGAGAGCACAGATTCTAGGTATGAGCAATTGTAAGTGAGAGTTCCTTAGGGTTATCTTTTTTGACAACTTCCCCATTGTGCTCTTTATCAATCAGTCAGGTGTGGTGGATTGCAAAATGCCTTACAATAGTCTGCAACTCTTCCCATGAACCCGCACGTGTCTATTAGCTTGTCATGCTGTGGCAGCTTGCATGTTGCTGTGATGCAGAAAGCTATGCCATCAGTATTTCAGGTACCAGCAGGGCCAATCCTAGTGTACAGGTTTTAGGTGAGCTTCCAGACTAAGACAGACTAAAGAGAAGGATCTGGCAGCCCACTCCTGAAACAGCCATTGAAAACCCTGTGAATGGCAAAGACTGTTGTTGTTGTTAGGTGCTGGCAAGTCGGTATCTGACTCATAGCAACCCTGCGTACAACAGGCGAAACACTATTGTCAGTGGTTCTCTGCTGTTCATAGGGTTTCCAGTGGTGGATTGATTTTTGGGAGTGGGTTGCTGGGTCTGTCTCCCAGTGAACAGCAGAGCAGCACTGTCAAATATAGTGCCAGAAAATGAGCCTCCCCCAGGCTAGAAGGCATTCAAGAAATGACTGGAGAAGAGTTGCTTCCTCAAAATTGTTGTTGTTCTTAGGTGCTGTTGTGCTGTTGTGTTGGGTCATAGAGACCCCATTAGGGTTTTCAATGGATGATTGCTTCACACATGGATTGCTACATCCTTCTCCTGTTTTGCAGTGCTGGGGATTGAACCCAGGTCCTTAGAGAGTGCGGAGCAGTGCTCTGCCCACTGAGCTAAACCCCAGCCATTCTCAAAGTAGAGTTGACCTTAATGATGGGAATGGAGTAAAGCCCCTGGGACCTCCTTTTGCTGATGTGGCATGACTCAAAATGAGAAGAAACATAGATTGCAACAATGGGCTCAAACATAAAAAGATTGTGTATGTGGCACAGTGTTGGGTAGTGTTTTGTGCTGCTGTATTTAGGGTTGCTATGAGTCAGATCTGATTCAATGACATCTAATAGTAATTTCCCATGAAGAGGTGGAGCCTGTTTTACCATCCTTAGGATCTTGGCTGGGTTTGTGACTTGGTTTAACCATAGAATACAGTAGAAATGACTCTGTGCAGGTGTGAGCCCAGGTTTGAAGAAGCATTTTATTTTCTTGCTGTTTTGGGAATTCTACCACCATGTGAAAAAGCCTAGGCTGGGTTGGGGGGAGACCAGTGGTGTCTGGACAGGCTTAGATCCTGTGCCCATACCTTGGTTCTTAAGAAATCAGAACAGTGTCTAACATTTTTAGCTTATTTAGCTAAAAGCAGGTGGAAAACTTCATAAACACTCGCAAGGCATTCTGATGTTGGGAAGCCAAAAGAAAAATGGTAAATATTCATTAATTTCTATCCTTTACTCTGGTCAGCTCAGCTGGTTACCATATGGTTATGATGAAGCCACCTTTGTGGTTCATTCCCCCAGACTCTTGAAACACTCAGTTCTAAGGCTGTGCCTCTTACACCTGCTCCCTCTCACAGATGTGTGCTGATGGGCATTTGGAAGGCCACAAACTAGTGGAGCCTAACTTCTATGTATCTATGGCTGTCAAGGTCCAAATCACAGTATGTCTTTCAGTTGGTGGGCCCAAAGAGACTCCATGGATTCCATAGTGTGCCACCGAAGTGGACTGAATGAATGGTATCTTAGTGAATCTAAGGGGTTGGCTAATTGCAGAGGGAATGTGGTTCGTGTGACTTTTATTTGTTTTGCAGTGCTGGAGATCAAACCCCGGGCCTGACACATGCTAGGGAAGCACTCTACCACTGCGGTACATCCCTAGCTCCATATGACATAAAATTTTGGGCAGTAAGATCTTTCAATATAGGTGGTTTCTCATTGTTTTCAGAATTTCTCTGATAACTTCTCCGAACCCTGAAGTTTCTGTGTGCAAAACTATCCACGTAGGATTAGTTTGAGTATTATAAATAACATTTATGAAGAGAAACACATAATGCTTGGTGGGTGTGTAATAGATGCTTGATAAATGTTGATCATTTTTCTTCTGTGTCTTAGAGACACATAAGCCAATCAGATTATAAACCCTTTGAGGACAGGGATTTCTCTTTCTGTATAGAATATCTGTTAAGTTGTTAAATCTCTGGGCATGACTTGTGAGAGGAGCTGTGCTTGGGCTAGAACATGTTGGAATCAATCAGGACCCAAATCTAAGCTCACCCATTATGGCAGGGTTGTTGGCTTAGGATGATGAGTGGATTGCATCAGATCAAGCAATGGAACTTCTATCCAGGCAGATGAAAGAGTATCTACAGATGATCCAAGGTGGAAGTAGGGAGACCTACCTGGGTCCTGGGGATCCCCCTCTTAAAAAATACAGTTTGGTGGACTAGACCTAAGAGCAGGGGAAGTTTAAGGCTTTGGTTATCAGGGTAATATCAGCAAGTGGCTGAGGGTGAGGTGCAGGACAGACACATGAGATCAAGGTCAAGCGTTAAAATGATGAGGGCCTAGAGAGGGCAGAGAACGGATGGGAATAGTTGGCACACAGGACTTAATCATGGAAGGAGATCTGCCTGCTCATAAAATGTAGCCATTAAGCCACAGTAGGACCAATAGCAGGAGAACCTTGGGGTTTGGTTCTGGTTAGCTGGGACAGGGCCACTTAAATCCATCTGGATTTACCATGGTGATGCAGAGGGCCTGGGCATGGTGCTTGTCATGAGACCTTGCAGTGGGGAGAAGAAAAAGTAAATAGGGAGGAAAAGTCCTTCTCTAACTTCGGTGCCCTGGAGTAGCTAGCTCTGAATGGGACCAGGCTCTTCAAGGGGGAGATGACCAGAATGCTAGGAAGGCAAGAGGTGTTGGTCATTTAAAATATTGGGTAGTGTCTTCACTGGGAATTTAACAATGAAACCAAGTTAATGAAGTCATATTGCCTATCCTACTCAAAATGGACAACTTTAGCTTCATGCTAGAAGGCTCCAGTCTATCTGGATTTGGGGTAAAGAGTGAGAACTCTAGAGTGATATGACTGAACTTCCATTCATTCATTCCCTCAGCATGTCAAGGATCTGGATGTAATACTGATGCTGTACTTGACATGTCCTGTTTCCTCTATTCCTCTTACCAAGGCAGTAGTTTCTTTTAAAAAGAAATGTGTGTGTGTATGCCCATATATTCACGTGAGTGTGTATAAAATATTTTGTACAAAATATAGAATGGATTGAAATCAACAAACTCAGAAAAATCTCAAATTACCTGAACCTGTAATTTTACTTTTGAAAAGCACTAAATGTGTCAGTAAACGAACTGTCTGCAAAGCTAATCCTGTGGCTGGTGAGATAAGTCTGAGTTGCCAGAATCAGTAAAACCTTTATATAACTCTGGCAATGCATTTGTATTCACCTGAGATTTCTCTTCCTCCAGCTGTAGAAAAAGTCTGTCATATGCAGAGCTGTGAAACCTGGGCCAGAATCCTAAAACTAATTTTCTTTTGTAATCTGAACTGCAATTGCATTTTAATTCAGTTCTAGTGTCAAGACTCCTTGTATATATGGATGTTTCCTTCATCTCATTAATTCATGGCACTTAAGTCAGTGCCTGGCACACAGTCTGCCCTCAGTAAAGGTTCTTGCTGTGGAGTCTGCTATTCTTTTCTCCAAAACTGCAGAGAAGGGTACCTCCTTTGTGCCTTGGTAGTTCATTCCGTTGTCCTCTTCCCCACTCCTATACTTCGAGTTGTTAGATCCCCATTTCTCCACAGGCAGGGGCCAGCCCTGAGGAACTTCTAACTCAACAGTGATACATGCCTGCATGTGCACAGTCAGTTGGGCATCTTGCAAAGCCATGTCATTGGCTTGCCAAAGAAGGCTATAGTGTACAAAAGTCATGAGATCATTGTCATCAAGTGACATCACTATACTCCTCCTTTGTTCTCCTAAATTTAGGCACATAATAATAAATATGTAGAATCATTCTGCTAAGTCTATATATGCCAGTCCATTGTGCAAACATTTCTATTCCTACTTCTGATATTTTTGAAATAGAGTCTTGCTGTGTAGCTCAGGTTGGCCTTGAATTCATAATCCTCCTGTCCCAGCATCCTGAGTGCTGGAATAAAGACATGTGCCATCATGCGTGGCATAATTCTAATGAATTTAGTGTTGATTATCCAAGACCCTTTGCCAGCTCCCTAATAGCAGAGGAGAGAATACAGCATGGGAGTCACAGGAAGGTCAAAGCAGCTAGGCTGAGTATATAATTTCTTTCAAATCTTATCTTTAAGAACTATGCCTATTCATATTTGATTTTTTTAACATGTCTCTGTGTTTTATTATAAAATACATCCCCTCCAAAAACTAAAGAAGTTTGAAGTTCTGGGAAGATGTGTTGTATTTCCCTTTGGCTTTGCTTATGTGGAATAGGGTGGTTATAAAATGAGTTTCCCAAGGTTGTGTTTCTTGTTGTCATGTGCCATTGATCTTTTAGACTTCAAAAAATTTATTTGTTTGAATAGATTGATAGAGTCATATAATTCACTATCCAAAGGTACAAAACACATTACATAGATTTTTTTTCATGCCATGAAGAGTTGAAAACTCAGTGGGCGTGCTTATTTCATGAGCCAAACTTATTGGAAATCTATAGAATGGGTGCTGTGGGGAAGGCAAACATGATTTTGAAGATGTAGGACTCACCATCAAGAGACAGCTTGCAGGGGATATAGCAGGTGTACTGAGAATCATAATACAAATAGTGCTAAGTGCCAGAGGGTGAGAATGAAACCGTAATTTTATATTTCACCTATGGAATTCTTTTTTATAGAATATTTTGGGATCCTGAAAAAGTCTTGTACTCTCTAGTCTGACTGCTTCCTTGCAGTAGATGAGACCTGAGACCAAGTGAGATCAGATGCCTTCCCTATAGTCACCCAGCTAGATAGACAATGCTACTTTTACAAAGATAACTAAGTTTTGATGAAGCAAGCTGCCTTATTCTGTGTTGGCAATTTAAAGAGTCTTATATTTGTGAGTTATACTGGACTTGGAGAATGGGGACCCTTCAATCTTTGTCCAGTTGGGCAATTTGTTCTGAAGTTGCCCTTAATAGTAGATGGGAAAAGAATGGTTCTAAGGTATATTTGTAATGTTTTTTTGCCAACATGATGTTAGGCTGTGTCTCTTATTCATTATAACTTTTCTCAATTTTTTAAATGGATACTACACTCATATGATTCAAAATTCAAAAAGTCCAAAATGATATATGGTAAACTATTTCCTCTCTCTGTGTACTAGCTCCCCAGTTTTCTTCCATGGAGGCAGCCGGCAGCCAATTTTGTTAGCTTAAACTTCCAGAGATAACTTACTAGTATATTTCTAAAATATCTGTACTCAACCCCTCTTTGAGGGAAATGATACCTGCTATACCAACTCCTGTGTACCTTGCTTCTTTCTTTTTTCCCAGTTTAACCTGATGCTCTTTCTCTATCAGTTCATAAAGAGCTTCTTCATTCCTCTTCAGTTGATGATTTTTATGACAAACAACAGAATCCGCTCTAGATGGTGAAGCCAAAAAGGGATTTTAGGTAATTCATGGAATCATTTGTAGGGCTAGAGGAAAAGACTGGCATCCAACTTGCCAGGAACAAAGCCCTAAGCCACACATACTACTAGTGGCAAGTGGAAGCTGCTGGTGCTGCTGTGTCCACTGACACATCTGACTTGATTACAACTGCTTCTACCTCCATTCCTGCACCACAAAGGCACCCTTGCAGCATTGCCTGAAAAAGTAGCAACTCTGAGAATACCCCCTTTCCTTACATTTCTCACTCTAAAGCAAAGTCTCATGTGGGTATGTCTGATTAGTCAAGCCTAGGTGACATGTTTGCATCTCAGCTGCAAGGGAATCTGGGAAATTTGACTCTCAACTTTTGAGCTGGGAAGTTGGACTTATAATATGCGAATTTTCTTCAAAGAGAGCTTTTAAAACTTTCCAGAAAATGATGGGCAGACACAGATATGAGAAATGTCTACTAGAGCTGCCTAGTATTCTATTCTGTGGATCAATCACAATTGATTAAACTAATATCTTAGATAGTGGACCTTTAGGTGTTTTCCAATCTGTGTCCTAAATGATAGTGTATTGAATGACCTCATACATGTCATTTTGCTTATGGTACATGGAATATAAATTTCTAGGGGTAGAATTGATAGGTTAAAATGTAGATTGTAATTTTTATGGATATTGCCAAATGGTCTCTGAATGTGAGACCAATCAGTGCTTCCACTAGCAATGTACAAATGCCTAATTTTCTTGCCCAGAATATTTTTACCTGTTTAAATTCTATTTGAGCTGGGGTGGCAGGCTGGGTCTTCCCTAATTCTGGGGTGAGCTTTGGGCCTTGGGCCATAAATGCTGGCAAACAAGAGCTGGGCTCTAACCTGTGCCAGTACAGCCTGTATTTAGCATCTGGCAGGAGGATTGAGAGTTCAAGGCCAGTCTGGGCTACACAGAGAGACCCTGTCTCACAGATAAAAAGGAAAAGGAAAAACAACCATAAGACATTTTCAAAGAATGTTTATGAAGATTGTATAACACCTTTTCTCTTGAAAGATAAAAAGCAAAAGCTCATTTTTAGTTTGTGAATTGTTGCATAGGTTTGTTCATACCTGAAATATGGCATTCACTTGCTCCAGTTGGTTGCTGTGGAAGTTTATAGTACTATAAGAAGCCCCTGTTTGGAAGCTTCTGAATAATTTAAGCAAATGTGTAACAAATTGATGAAAATCAGAGTTGAGGAAGAAGGTGAATGAATGTGTTTTCTTCTAATGGAAGTGTTTACTCTTTAAGTTGGCATTTATCTAGTATAGCTGATTAATTCAAGAAAATACCCTTTGTGCATAGCTGTTGAGGGTGCCTGAAAGGATATACGGTAGATACCTAGGGGGTAGAGGGTTATGTAGGAGCAGATGGTAAATATTTTACACTTTGTGGGCTAAGAGGCAAAATCAAGGCTATTATAAAGACACTTCTTTAAGGAGAGAGAACATTCCATAAACTGTTGACAAGCTTCAAAATATAATAATAATCAAGTGCTTTATAAAATTATAATTCATGTCTACTTGTAAGAAGAATGGAATTCTTATTTTTGAGATAGCATTTTGCTTAATGAGAGTCAAAGTTAGTGTTCCCTATCATCAAATTTATCGCAAATATTCATTTGCAAAGACCATTTTCAGCTTATGGGACATACAAAACCAATCAGTGGGCTAGATTTGAACCATGGGCAGTTGTTTTCCAACCCCGGATGTAATGGAGAGACCATGAACTTTGGACGCAGGCACATGTAGGTTTGAGTATTGGGTCTGAATTTGTGACCTTGAATACTGCACTTAACTTTTTTGAGTTGAGGACTTATTTATGCATAAACTGGGGTGGGGGCTAATGACATCTGTGAGATGGAATAAATATTCCATCCTTATGATTTTTGGATTAGACTTCCAGTTGTGTAGATGTTGACATAATTTAGCTAGACTTACTTAGAATGAGTATTTAACAGGTTCTAAAGCTGACTTTGCCTGGAGCTGTAGCCCTGTGGCATCCAATTCCATCAGCTCTCGGAAGCTAAACAGGGCTGGGCCTGCTTAGTACTTGGATAGGAGACTGCCTGGGAACACCAGGTGCTGTAGACTTGGGAGAAGGACCTGGCAACCCATTCCCAAAAATCAATCTGCCATTGAAAACCCTATGAACAGCAGGGAAACACTGATAATAGTGTTTCACCTGTTGTACGTAGGGTAGCTATGAGTCGGATACTGACTCCACGGCAACTAACAACAACAATAACAACAAAGCTGACTTTGGAAGTCAGGACACTCACATATTCTTAACGTACAATTTAAAAATATATCTTTGCAGTGAGGAGATCTGGTAGCTACCACCTTAATCAAACAGCCAAACTTGGCTGTGAATACCACTGGTGGGATATCCTGAAGTTACATACCCATCATGACATGTACCTCTTACTATCACAATAATGTCTGTATGGTGTTCCTGCCAGAAATATTTGACTTGAATGTAATCAAAGGAAAAAATACAAATCCAAAATGTGTGACATTCTGAGGACAACTGCTCTGGACTCTCAAAAGGATCCAGTGTGATTAAGGACTAAGGAGGATTGTTCTTGATTGGGGAAACTAAGGCAACATAAAGTAAAAATGCAATACATGAACACTGAGTAAATTCTGTATCAGGAAAAGAAAATACAACTCAACAGTGCATTTTCAAGATGAAGAAATGTGAGTGTGGACTATGTATTTTCTGATAATATTGTATTAATGTTGATTTCTTTGGGTGTGGTGATGATGGTATAGTGGTGTGGAAGAGAATCCCTGTTCCTAGGAGGTGAATAATACTTAGAGGTGGTGTGTCATGAGGTGTGTCTGTAAGTTCTTATCAGACTGTTTGACAAAATGGGAGAAAAGGGAGGGAGTGTGTGTGTGTGTGCGTGTGCGTGTGCATGTGTGTGTAAAATAGGTTGTTTTGTTCCATGCTGTGGATTTCCTAGTGTAGCACTAAACACAGTACTTTTCTGGGCAGGTGCCCAATACATTTTTAAACTAATAAATACTTTAAGATATTAATAGGATTCTCTGTCTGAAATCACACCTAAGCACTGCTTGTCTTCCCTCTCTTTAGTAGTGTGATTTGGCTTAGGCATATGCTACAGTATGTTATATTAGGTAATAGGATATAGGGGTTCATGTTTTCTTGAGTGACTCACTCAAATCTCTCTGGTCTGAGAGTCTTTCTTGAATATTAGAAGGTGTAAGTGAATGGGAAATGAAAAGCTAGCATGTAGTTAACCTGCCTCTTCAGTTTGTTTCCTGAGAGGCTGTAGTACAACCTATAAGCACGCACTTCAAATTCTTTTCTGCATTTCTGTTGTTGAGTGCACACACCTGGGAGATGACATCTCCTGCGGTATGCTGAGTAGGAGGCAGATCTCCAGAATGATGAGTGGAGAGGGCACCACTGAAGTGTTCTGGGTTATGAGGCTTAGGGCTGGGATGAAGGATGGTGAAAGCTTTGACCCTAACTATTACCCTTCTAGCTGATCAGGGAGGGAACAGAGAAGTTAATAATCTCTTATATTCTTGTAGGAACTCTTTTGGCTCTGTGGTGTGAGATGACTAAAGCCAATTTAACAGCTACTTATGGAAGTAATTACAAGATGAGAGAAAGAGCTATTCTGTTGCTACAGGCTGTGAAAACTAATTAATTCAACAAACATTCATCGAGCAACTGAGTATATAGCAAACATTGTATAGTATGAGTCCTGGGGAATACCAATGATAAAAATCTAACATTGCCTTGTACTGGGTGTTTGGGACATGGGGGAGGTGATGGGGTACGGTGGAGACAGTTACCAAAGAACTGATTTTGCTATATTGCAAGGCTTATGATGTGATAGAAAGCTAGCAAAAAGTGTTACGAGAATTCAGAAAACATGACTGTGATGCTCAATCTTGACTGTTGGCTTGATTGGATTGAGAAGCACCTAGGAGATTAGTAAAGCACACCTCTAGGTATATCTGTGAGAAGATTTCCAGAGAGGCTTAACTAAGAGGGGAAAACCTCCCCTGAGTGTGGGCAGCACCATCCCATAGGCTGGGGCCCAGATGAAATAAAAGGGGGAAAAAGGAGAGACTCCTCTAGGGTAGGTGTTCTATCTCTCTTTGCTTCACTGGTCACCATGATGTGACATGCTGTGCTCCACCATGCCCTCCTCACTGTGATGGACTGAAACCTCTGAAAATATCAGCAAAATAAATCCTTCCTTCCTTAAGTTGTTTTTGTCAGTTATTTTATCATAGCAACAAAAAGTCTAACAATGCCATATAGAATTGCCTAAGGTTTCAGACCCCCACACATCTGTCAGTTTGCTACACTGTGGGGGCTTGTGTGTTGTGATGAGGCTGAAAGCTATGCCACCAGTATCACCAGCAGGGTCACCCATGGTGGACAGGTTTCAGCTGAACTTCCAGACTAAGACAGACTAGGGAGTAGGACCTGGCGAACCACTCCTGAAACAACTAGCCAGTGAAAACCCTATGAATAGCAAAGAAACACTGTCAGATATGGTGCCAGAAAATGAGCCCCCCCAGGTTGGAAGGCACTCAAAAGACTACTGGAGAAGAGTTACCTCCTCCAAGTAGAGTCTACCGTGATGACCGAAATGGAGTAAAGCCCCAGGGACCTCCATTTGCTGATGTGGCACAACTGAAAATGAGCAGAAACAACTGTAAACATCCATTAATAATTGGAACATGGAATGTATGTAGTATGAATCTAGGAAAATTAGAAATAATTAAAAGAGAAAATGGAGCACATAAACATTGACATTCTAGGTATCAGTGAGCTAAAATGGACCGGCATAGGCCATTTTGAATCAGACAATCATATGGTCTACTATGCTGGGAATGACAAACTAAAGAGAAATGGGGTTGCATTCATCATCAAAAAAGACATCTCAAGATCTGTCCTAAAATACAATGCTGTCAGTGATAGAATAATATCCATACTCCTACAAGGAAGGCCAGTTAATATGATTATTATTCAAATTTATGCACCTACCACTAAGGCCACAAATGAAGAAAGGGAAGACTTCTATCAGCTTCTGCAATCTGAAATAGATCAAATATGCAATCAGGACATACTGATAATTACTAGTGACTGGAATGCAAAGATTGGAAACAAAGAAGAAGGCTCAACTTGACGGCACCTAACAACAACAACAAGGTTTCAGAGGTACCATTGGTTGTGGGGTGACTTGAAGAAGGAACTTGGCAGACACAAACTGGGAAACATACGGCTTCCATGGACCCTACGGGAGCCTGCTGGAGTTACCTTAATGGATCTGGATGTTGACAGACTGACTGGCATCTGATGTGGCTAGAGCCTTAATTAGCTGCTACGCCTGGGTTGTAAGAAGGATGGTTTGGGTCAGACAGGAAGGCCTCAAGAGCCACACTCAGGAGTCCAAGTTTTATTGGAAAGAAACGAGGAGCCCTGGAAGCCCTTTGGAGTTGAAAGGTGGCCTGGTTATGAGACACCATGGAGGGAATTTTGAGGCTAGTGTGGTGCATGAAGATACATAGTCTGGAGAAGGACTTGAAGTGGGTGAGGTGAGAGCAAAGAATGTGAACTTTGTTCGCTTCAGTGGAGAGAGAATAGAAAATAGGAGTGCCCTTGGAGAAGTCTTCTACCTCCTCCTACTGAGAGCTTTTTAATTTTTAAATCTTTCTAAGGAGGCCTTTAAAAATACTTGAAAGAGAGAAGCTTATTCAAACCTTTGAAGAGTCCTCAAAATTTATTACATTTTAGCTAGGAAAGAAAGTATTATTTCAGGCAAATGTGTGTGGACTGATTACTCAGCACAGTCACTTAATCATACAGAATTAGGTAGGAGGGAAGCTATTTTAGTGACCTTCAACCTGCTTTCAGAACTTTGTCTAGGTTCCTCCCAAATGGTTGGTGATTTTTTCTGATTTGTATCCAGCTTCCCAGCACTTTAGTGTACATCTGTAAGCTGTAAGGAAGTTGATTTCATCCATTCCTTTTCTTTCCATCTTTTGCCTTCCACCTGAGAAAACAAACCCTAGTCCTTAGGTCCTTATTCTGTATTAGAAATTTGCACCACATGTAATCTAAGATGGATCCAGCTGAGATTGTTACATGTTTGGAGTTTAGACTAAAGAAGAAGGGTAGAATCTTCATTTTTTTCTTCATTTCCAGAAAAGCTCAGTGACTTAGAGTGTTTGAAGGAACAATTTTATAAAATACCGCCTGCTAGTTGAGTATCTGCGATAAATCACCACTTTTTTTTTTAGATGTCATTAAAACGTTTCTACCCACTCACAATATAGAGCTTTTCCACAGAGAATTTAAAGTTAAAATACTTTGGACCTTAATGAATAATAATAATAAAAAAACCTTACAAAATTGACCTGTGTTTTTGTTTCAAGTAGCCTCAGGCTGATAAGGCTCCATGTGTGTTATGGTTTACAAAAAAAATGTCCCCCAAATGTCATTTGTGTGAACATGGGGTGCCTAGCTAGTGGTGCTATCCTGAGAGGTTATGGGACTTTGGGAGGGAGGATCTAACTTGGTGGGATGAATCACTGGGGGTGGGCCTTTGGAGGTTTTTACCTGGACTCCTGGTTCAGATAAAGTCTCTCTGTTCCTGGTCCACCATGCTATGAGGTCGTCAGACACAGGCCATGTTGCCACTATACTTGCCCCACCACCATTATGGACTGATCCTTTAATTGTGAGCCCCCAATAAATATCTCTTTCCTTTGTGAGTTTGCCTCAGTCAGTTTCTCTGCCACAGCAATGTACCAGTGCAATATGTAAATCCCAAAGCCTTATAATTATTTTCTCTTCCTTGAGGCTTGAATATTTCAGAACCTTCTTGGCATGTCTCTTGATGATTTGGTACACAAAGTACAAGAAAATTGGCATATGGGCTTTCCTCACTTACATGTGTATATTGTACTTTGGCTACAAAGCAATAATTCTAGGGGTGTATAGAACTAAAGGTAAATAAGGTGGTTTATTAATGTCAGATTAGGGCATGAGTCTTAAAGTACCATAACAATTTTTTTTTACCAGTTGCTTGTATCTTTCTAGTTCAGTGCAGTAGTTATGGCAAAGGAATGACTAAAGGTCAACTGGATACTAAGTTTATACTTTCTGAAATATAGTTGTTAAATTGCTCATGTACTAAGAATTACAATATCTATCTTTCTTTTTCTTTTTTCTTTTTTTTCTTTTCTTTTCTTTTCTTTTCTTTTTTCTTTTTTTTTTTTTTTTTTGCAGTACTGGGGGTTGAACCAGGGCCTCATACACAAATTGCAAGAACTCTACCTCTGAGCTGCACTCCAGCCCATCTTTTACTTTTTATTTTGAAATGCGGTCTCATTAAGTTATGCAGGCTATCTCTGGCCTCGAACTTGGAATCCTCCTGCCTCTATGTCCTGAGTCACTGGGATTATAGGCATGAGCCACTGTGCCCAGTACAATTTCTTAATATTAGAAATTATTCTGTAATACAACTGTCTTGATATTGGAACTAAACTGACACTGTTGATAGTTTTTTTTTCATGTACAGGCTAGTCTTCTGTACCTTAAGATGTGTAATTTATATATTCACAGTAACAGTTACGTTTTGATTTTGAACTGAAGTTTCATTCACTTGATTGAGAATTTATTGAGTGTATCTCAGATGCCGATCCTTGTATTAGGAAGTGAATGGAAGTTGCCCCTGTCCTTGAAGAGAAGACATTATATTTATTTATTTTTAGTTTTTAGTTTAATGAATTTTTGCAGTACTTGAGGGTTGAACCCAGGGCCTCGCACATACTTTGCAAGTGCTCTGCCACTGTGCAGCCAGCCCCCAGCCTATTTTTAATTTTTTATCTTGAGTTAGGGTCTCACTAAGTTATGCAGGCTGCCTCTGGTCTCAAACCTGTGATCCTCCTGCCTCTGCCTCCCAAGTCGCTGGGATTATAGGCATGAGCCACTGTGCCTGGCAAGAAGACATTTTAATGAAAGGGATAGCTAAGCAGATAATTATAATATAGTGTGGTGAGTGTTGAAATAGACACTACACAAGCTTGAATCTGGAGAGTGAACCCCCATGAACCCATCACCTTACTTCAGCAATTATTAACTCTCAGCCAGGCTTGTTTCACTCATATGCCCGCTTACTTCTCCACCCCACCCCTCCTTTTTTTGAAGCACACCAGAACAATGTATCATGTGGGTTATGGACCTTTACAGACATTTGAATAGAGTGCTTTCAGAATACACTGGGAAAATAAAGTATACCCGGGAGGTTGGGAAGGAGCTGCAGAAAAATAACACTTGAGTTCCATCTAGGTAGGTAGGAGGAGGACGGGATGGGAGCCAACAATGATTACATTGTCTTGGAAGTATTTGTGTGGATAGTGCTTTTTTGGTTCTCTGAAATGAGTACTCAAGATGTAATTTCAATGATTAGAAAATCATTTTGCCCGAGGACTTTGTAAAAATAATTCACATTCAATTTCGACAAACCAAGATAACCCACAAGTTGTAGTAATGACTAATCTGTTCTCTTTTTACCTCAGTGATTTTCTAGACTTTGTACATTAGAATCCACCCCCTGAAACAGTCACTCTCCTTTGTAAGAAGACTAACAGCCATCGTTTGCCACCTTTATTTTTATCTTTGAAAGAAGAGGAATAATCAGTTCTGAAACATTGTGAGTAGGTAGAATTTAATGATCTCAATTAAAAACCTCTTTGTCAACCGGAGGAAAGAGAAATCAACCATTGTCTGCACGTTGGTTCCCAAAGGACTTTTTGGTTAGCTACACTGTGAAATCCTTGGGGTTTCATCATATAGCTTGTCTCATTTTCCTGTTGTGAAACGGAATTTTCTGCATCATTTTTCTTGTCTGTTTTCAGATCACAGAACTGTGTGGTGCAAAGCGGGTTGGTTATTTTGGTCCAACGCAGTTTTACATTGCCCTGAAATTGATCGCTGCAGCGCAGTCTGGCCTCCCTGTGCGGATAGAGAGTATTAAATGTGGTGAGTAGATCACATTTGTACGTTTTATTGTCCACGATGGGTTTCTTGCTTGTGAGAACTATTTTTAGTGGGTTTAAAGCCTAGTCTGTGTGCTTTTGTGGAATTTTTCATAGCTTCCTCCAACTCCTCTGTAAAGTAAAATAAGAAAACTTGATAGCTTGCTTTCCTTTTTAAATGGAGAAAAATTCAGACAGTGACCTGAGATTAGTTCCTTTTAACTGACTTGCAGTTAAAAATAGATTTTGTTCTTCAGCAGGATGAGAACGGGGCAGGAATTGTAGAGCATGTGGCAAAATAATAACATTCAGTTTAATTTTTCACTTGAGGTATCTGTAATCTCATTTAAGGCTCTTGTAGAGATTAGGGGAGAGTAATGGCACTGTCTCTTTTCTCTCTCTTCTATTTCTGCCCCATATCAGACCAACTTATCCTTTAACTCCCAGTTCCTGAAGCACAGTTCTGATGACTTTGTGGCTACCAAAATTTTGGCGGAATGAATTTATCAGTGTTCAGATTTAACATTTTCTTATCTTGCTATCTCTGTCCCCGGCCCAGTATATGCTTGAGCACTTTCCACACTTAAACAAAAAGCAGAGCCCCCAACTATTAGCATTCTTTCTATTGCCTCAATAGGAGTTTAAAAAATCTGATTGAAAAAATTGATTATTTGAAGAATACACTCAAGTCCTCTGAGAATTCACTGTGATAAGAGGTTACTTTCTTATGCTCACACAGCTATGTGGGAACGTATTCTCATTTCCTCATTTTTGATCAGAGTTACACAGCTATTCATAATTGTTCTGTGAAATTTCTGGTAGACATTTAAGTGAGTTCAGGATTTATGGTTAGTCCATAGGGACCCTGTGGGGCCATCTAAGTGTGAGAAGATTGCCATAGCTGGCTATTCGAGACAAAGCCCTTTGAACTGACCATCAAGGGGGCACAGTCATCCTGGTAATCCTTATCAAGGACTTGGAGTATCCTCACAGCAACTTGATGAATTAGGTCCAGTAAGTTTGCATTGTTTAGGATAAGCTGAGATGACACATGCTACCACAATCTTAATGCCTTAACTAGATATAGGCGTGTATCCCACTTTGCAGTGGGTCGGGGTGATCCTCTAGTGCAGCTGTCCTCCATATGGTGGCTCTGTGATCCTGGGTGCTTTACCTTAGGACACCTGTAGCGCAACACCTGTTTCCACCATTGCTACAACAGAGAACGTTTCTCACCCTAACAGTTAAATTCCTTGGCCTGGATGTGACTCATGTTATTGTTGCTCACAGTGCATTGACCAGAGACGTGTCACTGAGCATACTAGGGAAACACAGTTCTCTTATGTGTCTGAAAGTAAGAGAGGACTGGTTATGGTGAACACTGCAAGTACCTACTGTGGTGCTGTTATTGTCTCTTGTCTTACAGACGTGGAAGTTAAAGGGAGGTTCTAAGGACCCATGGTTAGTAGAGTTTGAGGCCAGGAGCTCTTCCTCCAAGTCCTCATGCTTACTTTTTTCCCTTCGATGCTGGAAATCAGACTCAAGGCTTTTCACATGCCAGGCAAGCACTCTACCACTGAGCTGCATCCCCAACTCTTGTTTTTTTGAGACAGTCTTGCTATGTAGCTCTGACTGGCCTTCAACTCACTATGAAGTGTAGACTGGCTATGATCTCTTGATCCTCTTGCCTCCGCCTCCCCAGTGCTGGGATTACAGGTGTATGCCACCATGCTCAGCGCTCATGCTTCTAATTGCTATGCCAAATAGCCTCTTCATCATACCTCTTTTCTTGTAGTAAGGTGCTGACTGAAATTTGTAAGCATGGAGGATTTTCCAAATGGACAATAATTGGACTCAAAAGACATCCCTTGGTAGTACAGAATTTGGTTCTTTGAAATAGATTTCTTGATGGAGCATCGTTTCATCACTGGCTAGAAGACATAGTGGTCATTGCGATCAATCAGCAGTTTCAGGCTTTGATGGTTAAAAGTTATACCATATTGAATTTGGATTTATCATAGGCGTTGATGGTTTTTATTCCATCATAAATGATCATTAAAATTTATGATAGTGTTTTCCAACTTTATCTTCTAGAAAAGTTAGAGTTGCTTTGTTGTTCACAAGAATAAACTTTTGGCACTTTTATTGCATATTTGAAGTTGTACTTAAGTGTTTTACCTGGTTTGTGCCCAGATTTACAGCTTTATTTCCCAGGGGCTGGGAGAAGGCTTGTCAAGTTTACCATTTTTGTAAAGGATTACCACCTCATAAATATAAAAGCTTTCTTATTTGTGTTTTATAAACACAGATGCTCCCTTTTTACCTCTGAGATTTAAATGTATCCAGAATTAATTCTGAATTATCTTCCTCTGTTTAAAGATCTATTAAATAGAAGTTATTTGTAGTCAGCATGTGTTGATGAGTAAGAATGAGGACAAGATTAGCCAAACTTTGAGCTGCCACTTAGAAATTTCCACTTTGTTGTTTGCAATACATTAGCTTCATATTTGATGACACAAACATTGAAGGTCAAAGAGAATGTTCTGTGAAAACCTAACCTAAAAGGCTGTGGTAGTCTTGTCACCCCTAGGGCATCATACCTTGGAGTTATGGATGGCATGTGCCCTGTGTATATGCGTGTTAGCCTGTATCCCTTAGTGTTTCCCAATGTGGTAAGTGCCACTACCGTCTCTAGATGCTCAAGTCAGAAAACTAGAAGTCATCCTGGATTCCTGTTTTTCTCTTATTCCCCAGTGTCATCCATTGAAAGTCCTGGCAGTATGGTTCCTTCTCACTGCTTATTGCCTTCATCTCTTTGTCCCTCCCTACTAGACTAGGCCACCTTCCCCCACTTACTTGGCTAACAATGGTTTTGTCATTGATTCTCTGGCCTCTCTTTCCTGCTCCTATCTCATTTCCCACTTTGGAAAGAATGACTTTTTTCAAAATAGACATATCCTTTCATTCTCTTCCTTAAAGCCAATGTAGTGGTTTGCTTATTGTATATAATATAGAATTCAAAGTCCCTGCACCGGTCTGTTAAGACCCTACATAATCTAGTCACTGTCTACTTTTCCATCTTCATCTCAGACCTCTCTCCCTTGAATTATTTTGAGGTCTTGGCTTCCTAGAGTTCTGTTCTTTCTCTTTGCTGCCCATGGCTGGCTCTTTCTCATCCTTCAGGATTCAGACTATTGTTACCCTGCTATCTAAAGTAGATCCTCTCAAGTTCATTAATGATGGAATCAGCATCTTGTACAACTGGTTCTAGAAAGTATAGAGAGAGTCAGAAGTACTTATAATCAAGAAAGGAAAGGATGTTGGAATAAGATTGCTAAAACATGTAGAAAACTGATTAGTGCCCTATAAGGCAATGAAAGTTCAACTTGGTTGTTGCAATGTTTTCTAGGATAAAATTCATTTGCATTGCTATCAAACAAGAGTTGCCTGTTAGCTAAAGGTTTTCTACAAGTTAATGTGTATGCTTTCCGAATTATGAAATACCTAATCAAGAGTAAATAGTGCAAGGCCTGCGGGTGGTGCATGCCTGTGATTCCAACACTCAGGAGGCTGAGGCAGGAGGCTAGCCTGTGCTTCATGGTGAGGGTCTATCTCAAACAAACAATAAATAAACAAATAAAAAGAAACAGAAACCCAAGAGTAAATAGTAAGTTACAACAATAGTACATATTTCTGGAGAGTTAGGTGATTCTTAGGTAGACCTTTGGATAATGCTCCTTTATGGTAATTGGATAATCCCCTCCCTACTCTGTTCTCTCTCAGCATCTATTTCCTCATAGCACTTATTAGAGTTTGTAAATGTGCCTTACAGGTTTAACCTTTTTTTGTTTGTCTTCCTCACTTGCCTGTAAGCTTGCCTAAGAGGAAGGAAAGAGAATCTAATAGCCTCTGCATTGTGGGGCATTGTAGGTATTCAGTGCATATTGGTTGAATGTATGAATAAATGAATGAAGAGCTGAGTGTTGATGCACTGGGAGGACATTTTTATCATCTTTCACTCTTTATGCTAAAGCAATTGGAATTCAGATTCTCTGGAATTCCCAGAGGGGCCTTTGCAGAAGTCCTTCTGGTCTACCTGTCTTCTTTCTCAGACCTGGTTCCCAACATTATCTGTCCTTGAGAAACACCAAGAGAGCTTCATTTATAAAATAAAAAATACACGTGTCTTGAGTCCACCTCCAGAAATTCTCATTGAATTAGCTTGGGTCTAGCTTGAACATCAGGATTTATATGAGTTCCCTGTGTGGTTCATACATGGAGCCAAGGTCAAGGATAACTTCCCATGAAAGCTATGTCAAGCATTTTCAAGAGCTTTGTTTAAACTAAGAGTATATATTTGGTTCTATTGGCATGCAGAGTGCATCATTTAAGGGGAAACTTATTCTCATGGCTGTATAAGTACTGACCCTGCATTTACGTGGCCCTAAGAGTGAGTGCTTCTTTAAATGTTGACAGTAGGCATCTCTGTAGGCTTACCCTAATTGGAATGGGCATTAAACAGATGGCAAAACAACTTACTTAGAGAGTAGAAAGAAGGGGACTAAGAATTGATGAACAGAGAGAATTCCTAATGAGGAAACCACGTGGCAAACATTTGCCCTGGGGGCTGCTGTTATCTTCTTTCTAGAGACTGGAGTTGAGCCTGTGTGAGGACTAAGGATCAAGAGTAGGGTTCCCAACTTTTTGCGTGCCACAAACCCTTTTGGCAGCTAGAAGCCTTATGGACACCTTTTTAGAATCATATTTTTTCCTTTTTTGTTCCGAGGGTTGAGACCCAAGACCTTGGGCATGCCAAGCATGTGCTGTTCCACCGAGCTATACCTCCCAGCCCAGAATAATGTTCTAAATGCATATAAAGGCATAGGGTTATAAAGGAAACCAATTATTTTGAAATAAGCATCAAGATATTTAAAAGAAACTTTTAAACATGCTTCTTTTAATGCATTAAATAAAGGATCTAACAGTGGTTGAACTCTCATACTTTCAGAGTAGTAATGAGTATATACAACATTTCAAGATGTGTACAGCAACTGTAATGTGATATCAAAATAACTAAAAGTCACAGGTACTGCTAATGATAACATAATGGTTTGCTGCCTACATTCATAACAGAAAGAAATGCTTAATTTCAGTTAAGATAGGGGAAATAAAGATGTGATTTGTTTTCTTATCCAAGGTGACAGACCCCTTGGTTTCTTTTCCACAATCCCTTTGGGAGTTTCTGAACAATATAATGCAATGGTATGATTCATGTAGTCGCTAGAGCTATGTTCCCCAGCTGGTTCATGGTCTGCTACAGTCTGGCACAGCTTGCATTGACAGGAGAGAGAACTAGAACAAAAGAATGAGTTATTTATAAAATAAATGTGTTCTCTTCTTGAGATTTCTTTTTTTCCTGTTGTTGGGTGTCCTTTTATGCAATTGATAGTGAGTTATAGTTTGGGGTAAAATTCTTGGCAAAATAAGATGTTGGCAACTTTATTTTTGGCAGGGAGATGGGGGATTTTTATTATTTTGTGAAATCCCCAAATTTGTGAACCATATTGTAGTTACAAGCCTACCATCAAGAAGATCCTAAGGCAAGTCACTTAACTGCTTTTGGCTCCTCACTTACCTGTAAAACAGCCATTCTCAACCCAGGTGATTTTGTCCCTTCAGGGAACATTTGGCAATGTGTAGAGACATTTGTGGTTGTTACAACTGTGGAGAGGGTGTGGACATCCAGTGGGTAGAAGCCAGGGATGCACTAAATGTTGTGCACTATGTAAAACAAAACCCCTTCCCCTAAGAAGAAAAAATTCTCCGGTCCAAAATGTAAGCAGTACTGAGACTGAGAAAGCCTTCTGTAAAGTATAGATCAAGACTTTTAGGCCTAGAGCAATGTACAATGAAATGCATGTATGGAAGTGTTGTAATGAGACCCATTAAGTTGTACACTAAACATTACCAATAAAAAATTAAAGAAAAGACTTTTAGGCCTGGTAGGGACTGTAATCCTGCTGTCTCACTTCCTCTGTGCTAGGTTTTTTACATGCTTCAAGAGAGGTGCAAGGGTTTTGCAGCACTGATTCCTGTTTCAATGGTTTCCATTTTTTTCTCAAACAAGAATTATTTTATCCAAATAAAAACAATAGCAGCTATTCTCTGGTTGAATTTCGGATGGGAGTCTCTGTGCTCTGTTTATTTGGCAAACCTTATCTTTCTCTTAGGGCTAGGAAAGAAATCTTTGTATTTTTTGGCAATAATAGGAGGTCGAATCCAGGGCCTCAAGCATGCTTTGCAAGTGATCTACCATTGAGTCACACCTCTACCCCATTTTTACTCTTTTATCTTGAGACAAGGTCTTGCTAAATTATGCAGGTGGTCTCTGGCTGCAAACTTGTGATCCTCCTGCCTCAGCTTCCTGGGTCACTGGGATTATAGGTATGTGCCACCGTGCCAGGTGGAAAGAAATTTTTTGAGTGTGACAATCAATTTGGTAATTTATAGAAAAAACAACCCCTTAGGGTGGAATAGAAAGAGGGATGGAACAAGAAGCCCAGGAGGTCAGGCTATTTTCCTGGGGGTTGGTGTGTGTGATTCCATCTCTAAACAGAGATGGTATTTTGAATGCTAAATATTGTGTTAGGGTTTTCCATGCAGCCAAGGTCACCTTGGCCTTTGTGCCTAACATTCTTCTCAGTTACCCTTTTTTATTCTTCAGTGATTTTTGGCAATTTCCTTCATACCTTTTCCCCTTCTCAGCCTTGCTACAGGGATGTAGAGCTGCTTTGGACCAAGTTTACCTATGCAGAGTAACACCCTCTGTATGGCAGGCCAGTTATATTTTCTAGGGGTTCTACCCCTCCACCCAGGGTCATGTCCACAGCTCTTTTGTTGCTTCCTCTCTCTCCCCAAACATCCTCTCTAACCTTATGAGCAATGTTTTCCAACTTTATTTATTTATCATTGTTATAGGATTCTTTGACAATCTAGTGGACGCTCTGGATCTCACCAGGAAAAGACACGTTGAAGGTGGGAGAAAGAATGAGGGCTAACTGGAAAGCAACATGAAAGAAAACTCTATATCTTAATTTAAGTATTGGTTATACATGCACACATACACATGCACAAAGGAAACTCTTCAAACACTGCACTGAAAGATCTGTATAAATTATCCTTCTATGTAAAATATTCTTTACATAATTTAAAAAGAAATCAGTTGCTGACATTTAACATCATTTATATTTCTTAGTAAAATGTAGATTTCTGACCACAATGGCCTAGAGCCTTTCATAGCAGCTATCAACTAGATCTTTGTTGTTCTGCTGTGGTGGCCAATAGCCATGTATGGCTGTTGAGCACTTAAAAAGTGGCAAGTGTGAATTGAGGTGTGCAGTGAGGGTAAATTATGCATGTGAGTTTGAAGACTTACCATAAAAAGTAATGTAAAACATTCCACTATTATCTGCTTTTTGCCTGTGCTAGGGATTGAACCCCGGGCCTCCAGCACACTAGGCAAGTGCTCTACCATTAAGCTACAGCACCAGCCTTCAATAATAAATTTTTAATGTTGATTATGTGTCTAAATGATGATGTTGGGATAAGATAATTAAAACTAATTTCACCTCTTAAAAACTTTTTTATAATTAAAAATTTTAATTGTGATAAAATACACATAAAATTTCCCATCTTAATCATATTTAACTTACAGTTCAGTAATGTTAAGTATTTTCACATTATGCAATCTCTAGAACTTTACCTTACCTGATAAAGTGGAAATTGATTAAACAATTCCCTATTTTCCCTCCCCCGTCAACCCCTGGCAATTGCTTTTGTACTTCCTGTTCCTTGAATTTGACTATTCTTGATACCTCACATAAGTGGAATCATACAGTATTTGTCTTTTTGTTACTGACTTATTTCCCTCTTCTTTCTTTCTTTTTCTTTTTTCTTTTCTTTTTTTTTTTGCACTACTGGGAAGCTAAACCCAGGGCTTCATACATTGCAAGGACTCTACCACTGAACTGCGTCCCCAGCCTCTTTTTAATTTTTTGTTTTGAGTTAGGGTCTCAGTAAGTTATGTAGGCTGCCTCTAGTCTCAAACTTGAGATCCTCCTGCCTCAGCCTCCTGAGTTCCTGGGATTACAGGTGTGTACTACTGTGCCTAGCTTATTTTACTTTTGAAAAAACTTTATGTTTTGTGGTACTGAGGAGTTGAACTCAGGGCCTTGCACATGTGAGGCAGGTGCTACCCCAATGAGCCACACCACTCAGGCCCTTCCTTCCTTCCTTCCTTCCTTCCTTTCATTCATTCATTCATTCATTCATTCATTCATTTTTATTTTGAGACAGGGTTTAAGTAAGTTGCACAGGCTGCCTGTGGCCTTGAAATTGTGATCTTCCTGCCTTTGCCTCACAAGTAGCTAGGGTTACAGTATTGCACTACTGAACCCAGCTAAAATTTTTTTAGTGTGGTTTCTGCAAAATACATTATATATGTGGCTCACATTATATTTCTAGTGGACAAGATTGAATGACAATAAACATTTAATTAGCTAATTGATTAATTAAGTTTTGGCTTTTTAAGACAGAGCCTTACTATGTGTAGCCCAGGCTGGCCTGGAGTTCACTATGTAGCCCTGGTTGGACTGGAACTTGCAATCCTCTTGCCTCAGCCTCTGCGTTCTGGAATTACAGGTGTGCACCACCACACCTAGTAACAATAACTATTTTAGATGGGACATGGGCTCTCTAACCATTCTCAGCCACTTCTTGTTGTTTAAATAATGAGGCTCAGTATTATTTGCCAGTTATTATTATTATTATTTTATTATTTTATTTTTTGTGTGACAAGGTCTTGCTATGTATCCAAGGCTAGCCTGCAACTCACTGTGTAGCCCAGGCTGGCCTTGAACTTGTGATCCTATGGCCTCAACCTCCGGAGTTCTGGGATTACAGGTGTGTACCACCACTCCCAGTTGCCATTTATTATTGTGTTTACAATGCTTATATTTTTCCTCGTGGATTGAGGAAATTGAAGTATTTCTTGTAACCATGTCTCCATCAAATATGGGAAATCAAAGGATTTTCCCCTTGTTAAAGGAGCACATGTTTAAAAAAGGCATAGCTTTCTCAGTGGAAGTACAGAGTGGTCATTTGTGTGTAATATACAATGCAGTTCTATGTTCAAAGAATACAACCTAAGACACCACTATGAAACAAATGGTTGCCTTGAATGGCTGCTCTCATTGTCTTCTTGGCCCCTATAAACATTTAACTTGAACTCCTAGGTTGCTTTGCATAGGTTAATTAAGTTTGGGAGACCAGATTCTAACCAACTACTATACAAGGACCTTCTGTGATCACTTGACATACATCACTGCATAGAAGATACTTTATTGATTAATTTTTTTTTCTTTTTGAAAAATTTTATTGGTAATTTTTAATGTACAACTTAGTCTCACAACATTTCCATGCATACATTCCATTTTTTTATTAGAAATTTTTAATGTACATCATAATGTGATTCATTTTGACATGCTTTTCGTTGTGACAATTTTCATATATGCAATTTGATAAGCATTATACATATAGGTTACCCCTTACCCTCCTCTATGTTTTCCCCCTCCCCCCTTCCTATCTAAGTTTCCCATCCAAGTCTTCTCTATCTTTTACTATATAGTATTTTTCTATATGTCCTTGGGTTCCATTTCTGTTTAAGATAGAAACTTTTCCTGTAGTGGTCTTTGTTTCTATCTTGTTAGAACAATTACATG
>VMDO01023988.1:0-24526 GCA_007922755.1 Pedetes capensis
TAACACTACAGCCTATGTTCTTGAACACTTTTACTTACAAAAGTAAATGTAAAATCTATTTTATAATAGTATTTATAAAAAAGGGCATTCACAAAAACACATGAGTTAATTAAATTGATTATTTAATTAGATTGAATATACTGGAGCTCAGTCACAAGAAGATAATTTTTTGAAGTTCTTAAAAAAATATTTAGCCACACACTGCATTTCTTTTCAAAACAATACTATTATTTATCCAATAAATATTTACAAAGGACCTACTATATGCAGATAATTCTGTTCTAGGAGCAATGGATCCTGTGATTGCTGAGGGAAGAGGCCCAGACATTTTGGCTGCATGGTACAAGATCTCCCTGAAATTTCATGAGGAAAACTGGGTATCTACAGGCACTTTTCTAAGTTGAAAGTTCATCACTTTCATTATATTTTCAAAGGAGCGGTAACAACCAAAAGCTAATCACCATCATCCTAGAAACAATGGATTAAGTAAAACTATTTTTGTCCTAGGCCACTTAGGATGAACAGTAGAGGCAAAAGAGGTCCTGCGAACATACTTCTAATAACTCATGAAAACCCAAAATTCACATATGTTTGGAACTTTCAAATTCTACTTTGTTGCAAAATACAAATCGACTGAAATCTGAATGAGTGCTGCGAATAGCTAGTGATCCCCAAATTTGTGATAAAGAATGCTTTCATGATCAAAAGATCCCTAGTGGATGAAAGTTAATAGAAAATGAGGCTTTCATCCTTGAATGTTTTAATTGATTAAACATGTGTCTCTCTTCTTTCCCCCACATCCTATGGTACAACAATTTTAAAAATTGAAAATTAATGTGATTGACATTTGTCATTGTTAAGATATAAATTATTCTATTATTTACCATCATTCACATGATTATATAATGTATGAATCACAGTGTGTGTGATAAGGTTTTCACAAAACAAAATTATTATAGTTTCAGCTTGCATTCTTTTCATATTGCATTCCATTTCAGAAGGGGTGGTGAGTGGCTTAGCATAAAGATATGAAAATCTCTTTTAAACCTAGTCTATCATCCCCAGCAGCCTGCAGCCATAGCTCTGTGGCATCTGATCCCAGTGGATCTCAGAAGCTAAGCAGGGTCGGGCCTGGTTAGTACTTGGATGAGAGACCACCTGGGAAAACCAGGTGCTATAGGCTTGGGAGAAGGACCCAGCAACCCACTCCCCCAAATCAACCTACCATTGAAAACCCTATGAACAATAGAGAAGCACTAACTATAGTGTTTCTCCTGTTGGATGCAGGGTTGCTATGAGTCAGATACTGACTTGATGGCACCTAACAACAACAACAGCAGCAGCAACATTATCCCCAGGGCACTGGAGTTTAGCTCTGTTGGTAGAGTATCACTCTGCACTTTCTGAGGCCCTGGGTTCCATGTCAGCACCTCAAACATGGGAGAAGGCATAGCAGCCCACTCTCAAAACAATCCTGGAACAATCAGCCATCAAAAACTCTACAAGAGTCACTATGACTCAGACATGACTCAATGGTACCTAACAACATTATACTCAGTATTTGAGTGTTGCATTTATCACGATTAAATTTCCAATTCAACAATGTTATTTTATATGCTTGAAATACATTGAGAGAATTACACATGGCAAGTAGTTGTATATACTTTGTTTGGCTGTTTGCCAGTTCTGTTTATCAAGCAGTACTTTAATAAATGAAGTTGTCTTTTTGTTTGTTTGTTTGTTTTGTTTTTGTTTGTTTTTTTCTTTTTCTTTTTTTTTTTTTTTTTTTGTACTAGGGGTTGAACTCAGGGGCCTCGCGCCTGCATGCTTTGCAAGTGCTGGACCACTGAGCTGCGACCCCAGCCCTTTTTTTTTTTTTTTTTTTTTTTGAGGGTTTCACTAAGTTACACAGACTGCCTCTGGTCTCAAACTTGCGATCCTCTTGCCTCCACCTCCCAAGCCGCTGGGATTACTGGCGCTTGCCACCGAACCCGGCAATAAATGAAGTCTTTTGAAGAAAGTACTGGGTTGCTTTTCTTATAAGGAAAATTATTTCTATTTATGTTTTGTTCTTATTTAGGGCTTTATGAAAAGCAAAAATCCATGAAAAACATTTACTTCTTCAATACTTCATATTAAATTGCAAGAAAATCTCTAAGTTATTGTACTTAGCATATAAAACCTAGATCCTATGATTTGAATGGTGGTGTTCTTGGAAGTCAAATGTAGTCTATGAATAGATATAGGATGCCTATTTTGGGGAGATGGGTTGGACTTGCAGAATATGGTGCCCACAGACATGAGCAACAGATGTGCCTAAGGAAGAGAGACAAACCAAAGACCAACTTTCTTTTTTACTATCATTCTGGTGAAGTAACTCAAGAAATTTAGGATTTCTAAATTGAATCCTCATCTGCCAGAACACTACAAAGCTATATGTCATGTACTTGACAATTAATTTATAAGTTCTAAGACTTCAGGCATGTGGTATATGATATCCATGTGTACTCTTCCAGATTAGCATGTCTGTGCTTACAGACAAACTTTTCCTTCTGATATTTATCTCCAGCCTTACTTTCTTCCATTGAACTATTAATTGGAAATGTAAATTATTATACATAGGTTCCTCTTTTATATATTTCTACTAGTGAATTTATTTTTATGCATGGTTGTCTCCATCTTATACTGTGTAACTCAACTTCACTGTGATTGTCTATAAAGCAAACTATCTTTCAATAAACATATCAAATATCATCTCTTGAATGAGCCCTTTGCTAATATTCTTGTCCTCTAATCAGATGATCCATAGGAGATCCTACCTCTAGGATAATATAACATGTACTGTATCTTCACATATGAGACTCTATTCCTGTTGCTGGTGATTAAATATGGCTACTTTTCTGTATTATGAGATATGTTTAATAACTTCATAGTGTCTTGTTTTATATTCCTGAGTTGATGAATATTTCAAGTTTATGTACTGAATAGTATGCATATGTTTCAATAACTATTAGACACAGAGAATTAAATGTAGATCCCAGTAAGGAAAAGAGGATAATAATGCATAAAACAATGCTCACTTTTAAAGCCTGCAAATCAAACCCAACATCTAATATTTCTGGCAATACTTATTTTTTTCATTGCTTGAGAATTAAAAATATTATTTTACATGCTTTATAATAATACAATAGATGAACCACAAAACAAAATGACCAAATGGGGGCTGGAGGTGGTATTTGGTTCCAATGAAATAGGATAATATTTATTTTGTGGATACTAAAGGTATGTTTAAAATTTATTAATGATGAAAGTGTTGTCTATATCAATTCCTTTTAAAAAAACTTGTAAACTGTGGCTCGGGAGGCGGAGGCAGGAGGATCAAAAGTTCAATACCAGAGGCAGTCTGCACAATTCAGTGAGACCCTATCTCAAAAAGTTAAAAAAATAAATTTGGCTGGGGGTGCAGCTCAGTGGTCCAGCACTTACAAAGCATGCAAGCGTGAGGCACAGAGTTCAACCCCCAGTACCACACACACACACACACAAAAAAAAAAAAAAAAAAAACTGTAAACTTACTCCTCCATATTCACTGATTTTAGCAAGCATGCTTAAATAGAAGTATATAGAAAAACCACACATTTAACTATATATGATGTTCCCTGAATAAATAGTACTGTAAAAAGGTATCATTATAGGGAAATTGATCAGTGAGGTTTATATACCCAAATAACAGAATATTATTCTGTGCTAGAGAGAAATGAACTACGAAGCCATGAAAGGACATGAAGGAATCTTAAGTACTTACCACTAAGTGAAATAAATATATACTAGTTATGCTTCAGATTACATAAATTTTTTTCTTTTATTAAATGAAAAAATCCAGTATGGAAAATCTGTACAGTGTATTTTTCCAAGTATAGGACATTCTGAAAAAGAGAAAGCTACAAAGACTGAAAAAATAATCAGTGATTTCCAGGGATTGTGAAAGAAGAAGAGAGATGAACTGGAAGAATGCAAGAGGAAATTTTACTGTAATTAAAATACTCTATATGATAGTATAATTATGGATACATGTCCTTATATATTTGTCCAAACACATAAAATGTACAAAATCAAGAGTGAGAACTATTGACATTAAGTGATTTTGTTGTGTCAATATAAGTTCATTGAAGTAACAAAATTATATTATAATGCAATGTGGTGATTTTGGGGAAAGCTACTCATGCATGAAATCAGGAGGTGTAGGGGAAATCTCTGTGCCTTCCTCTTAGTTTGGGCATGAATTTAAAACAGCTCTAAAAATGTCTTTTAAAACTACAATTTATATCACATAAAATCAAAGCTATCAGCATCTAACACCTAATATTTTAATTGACATAACAATGCATCTTAGTCCTCTCTAAATGGATTACCCACATTGTATAAAGTTTTATGTGTATAGAAATAATACTATCTATTTCCAATCACAGAAACATATTGAATATATTATGCTTCTTTATTTTTCTATATATTCTTTAATTTCATTGCAGCAAAAGGAAAGTGAGAAAATAAATAATAAGATTTTGTGCAATAATACTTTAAAGGTAAAGAGAATTACAGAACCTAAGTGATGGCAAGCTTGTTATTTACTCTTCACTCACAGTACAAAAATCATGACATCTGTAGACAGTGACACTTGTACATTGCATTACATGGATAGACACATGAGAAGTCTGTGTATTCATAAATTGAAATGGAAATTTGAAAAAAATTCAAATAATCTCCCAGAGGCAAAAAAGGAATAAGGCAACAAGAAACAGAGGTTCAAATGTAAAATAACAATAAAATATTATTGTGTACCATGTTGTTGTTGTTGTTAGGTGCCGTCGAGTCGGTATCCAACTCATAGCAACCCTCTGTACCACAGGGGAAACACTATTGTCAGTGCTTCTCTGCTGTTCATCGGGTTTTCAATGGCAGATTGATTTTTGGGAGGGGGTTGCCAGGTCCTTCTCCCAAGCCTACAGCTTCTGGTGTTCCCAGGCGGTCTCCCATCCAGGTACTAACCAGGCCCAACCCTGCTTAGCTTCCGAGATCTGACGGGATCGGATGCCACAGGGCTACAGCTGCAAGCATTGTGTACCATAGAAGTAGTTAAATGTAAATCATCTAAAAACATCGCTTACAAGTCAGAGATTCATATTGCTGTTGTTAGTTGCCATAAAGTCAGGTCCAAATCATTGTAATCCTATGTAAAACAGAGTGAAACATTCCCTGATTCTGTGACAAGTACATGATCACTTTCATACTTAAGCCCATTGTAGACACTGTGTCAATCCATCTAGTTGAGGGTCTTCCTTTTTTTTTTTTTTTCATTGTTGACCCAGCAATGTACCAACATGAGTGTACTTCTCTAGGAATTGATCTCTCCTGAAAACATGTCCAAAATATAGGAGATGCAGTCTAACCACCCTTGCTTCCAAGGAGCATGCTGGATGCAGTTTTTCCAGGACAGATCTGTTCATTCCTTTGGCAATCTGTGTATATTCAATATTCATCTCCAGCACAATAATTCAAAAACATTAATTCTTTACCTGTTTCCCTTATTCAATATGTTGCTTTCACAATCATATGATTTGACTGAAAATACCATGGCATGACTCAGGCACACCTTCATCTTCAATGTGACATCTTTACTTTTCAACACTTTAAAGAGGTCTTTTGCAACAGCTTTTCTCAATGCAATTTCTTTTATGTTCTTCACTACTGCTTCCATGTGTGTTGATTATTTCAAGTAAAGAAAAATCTTGAAAAGCCTCAATCTTTTCTCCATTCATCATGAAGCTATATAATGACCCACTTGTACGGATTTTTGTTTTCTTGATGTTGAAACACAATCCATAATGAAGGCTGTGTTCTTTGATCTTTCTCAGTGTTTCAAATTCTCTTTCAGCAAGGAAAGCTGTCTTTTCCACACACTGCAGGTTGTTAATGATTCTCCAATCTCAGTGCAACATTCTTGTCCATAAAGTCCAGCTTTTCGGGTTATTTGCTCAGCATAAATCTTGAAGAGGTGTGGTGAAAGGATATACCCTGATGCACACCTTTCTTGAAATTAATGTACCAACTCTATCATGTCTACAGAAGGTTAAAATTCTTTGATAAAATAAATGCCTGTAAAGCAATCAAAATAAAAATGAATGGCTATGTTAACATTAGATAATATAGATTTCAGCCCTGCCCCACATGTCTGTCAGCTTGCTTTTTGTGGGGCTTGCATGTTGCTGTGATGCTGAAAGCTATGCCATCAGTATTTCAGACACCAGCAGGGCCAAATATGGTCAACAGGTTTCAGCTGAGCTTCCAGACTAAGACAGACTAGGGAGAAGGACCCAACAGCCCACTCTCAAAACAATTTATCATTGAATGTGATTATTCTGTGATATTATCTGTGAATGGCAGAGGAACACTGTCCTTATAGTGCCAGAAAATGACCTCCTCAGGATTGAAAGCATTCAAAAGGCAACTACCGATGAGTTGTCTTTTCAAAGTAGAGGGAACCTTAATGAAAAGAATGGAGCAGAGCCCCTGGGACCTCTGTATGCTGATGTGGCACAATTCAAAATGAGGAGAAACACAGTGACTGCAACAATGAGCCCAACCATAATACATGACAGTGTTTATGGAACAGTGTTTGGTAGTGTTTCATCCTGTTATATGAGGTTGATATGAGTCAGACTTGACTCAAAGGCATGCAGCAACAGCAGACTTCAGGTATAGAAAATTCAATAGACAAAAATTAACATTAAATAAAGATAAAGGTATCAGTAAACAGAAAATACACCATTCTAAATGTGTAAATATAAAACAAAGCTTCATAAACCACTTTTATAGATATAAAAGGAAAATAGGTTGATCTAGATGTATAGAGTGTTTCAAAATTCAACTTTTAGAGATTGATAAAACTACTAGGCAGAAATGCAAAAATGTTATAAAACTTGAATAGCTTCATCAAACAACACAATCCAAATGATACTTCTAGGACATTCCAACTAAAAATGACAGAATATATATCTATTACAATCACATATGGAACATTCATCAAAATAGACTAAAAACTTTTAATAAATTTAAAAGAATTAAAATTACACATAGCTGTTGTTTGACCATGAGAATGTGTGCAGGAAAGGGCTCAATTATGGTGAGTTGTTCAAATCTTCCACATTTCCAAGGAGGGATTATTTTCATTATTGGCATTTGGGTAGAAATTGAATTCTTGGAATATGATGATGATAACAATTTACATATGTAAAATCTTGAACTACTTTGTACTAATTTGTCTAAATAATTTGTACCTTGTGATTTATGGCAAATACTTTTCTTCTGGGAGTCTAGACCTTCAGCAACTCTTTCAATACTATGTGCTGTATGACTGAAACCCAAAAAAAATCTTGGGATAAGTGAAATTCCTCAGCACAAAACAATTCCCAAGGGTGGTTGCAACTTTTTTTTCTGGAGGAAATATTTCCAGTCATATTGGGAAAGAGTCTTGGAAGGTTGTAGTTATTTTCCTATATAATTTGCTCATTTACCTTTTCTCTTTGTGATTTGACTTTGTATTGTTTTGTTGATAAAGTGTAAGCTCTAATATAATGACTCCTGAGTCCTATAAGTTCTTCTAGAGAAACCCCCAATTTAGAGTCATCATGGGGACCTTCACCACAGGGTAAAATTTGAAATCAATAACAGAACAATAATGAAATCATCATATACTAGGAAATTAAGTAACTCACTGCTAAGGAATCTATAGGCCCATAGAGAAATGTCAATTAAAAATTTTAAAAATATATAGAACTAAATGAAAATGTAAACCAACATATAAATATGTATACTATAGATAAAGCAGTGCTTTAGAAAGAAGTTGACAGCATGAAAGGTTTACATTATAAAATCAATAATCCTATTTTAAGTCTGGTGCAGTGGTTGCAGTCCTGTAATCCCAGCAGTTTGGGAGGCAGAGACAGGAGGACCCCAAGTTCGAGACCAGAGGCAGTCTGCATAATTTGGTGAGAACTTGTCTCAAAAAAGTAAAAGAATGGGCTGGAGGTGCGTCTCAGTGGTCCAGCACTTGCAAACCACACAAGTGTGAGACTCTGGGTTCAAACCCCAGTACCAAAAAAAAAAAAAAAAATCAATAATCCTATCTTAAGAAGCTAGAGAAAAGGTAACAAAATAAATTCACAACAAAAAGGTAAAAAGAAATTAAAAATATTAATGATAAGTGAAATTGAACAGAAAGAAATGCAATAGAAAAATTAAGGAAACAGAAATCAGTTACTTTGACAGATATCAACAAAATTAATAAACTTTTAAATTTGCAAACATAAACACACATAAGACATAAAACACCAATAGCAGTCATGACACAGGGGGCTTTATAACAGCTAGTAAATTTATTACTAAATTAATGAGCATCTTACTTTTTTATAACATTTAATTTATATACTAGGCAAATTCTTCATTATAGAGAAATTGAGACTAAGACATATTAAAATATATGTTGTATGAAAGACCTGTTTATTAAAATGATGAAAAGATAGATTAAAAATAGGGAGACCTTTTCTGAAAATCACATATCCAATAGAGATTCTGTACTTACATTATGTGATAGAACATTCAAAAGTAAATATCTTAAAAAATCAAATTTAAAATGGGCAAAATAAATTGTTGAATATTTCAACCAAGAGAGTGTGGAGAAAATGCATTCAATATCACTAGCAACAAAAAATACAAACTAAAACCTTAAGGAGATGTTAACCTTTATCTATATGTTGTTGTTGTTGTTAGGTGCCGTCGAGTCTGTATCTGACTCATAGCTACCCTCATAGGGTTTTCAATGGCTGATTGTTTCAGGATTGCCTTGGGAGTGGGTTGCCACGTCCTTCTCCCATTATCTATATAAGAATGCCTAAAATGAATGGGAAACATATGTGATAATTCAAATTTCTGTTAATGGACACTGAATCACTTATGCCTCTTGTGATAAAATAAAATTGATATCCATTTTTTATTACACATTAAGTTTTAAGAAATAGCATAGAAGTGGGCAATGGATTGATTAGGTTTTCATAGGAAGGACACAGGATTTTGGTATGGCTTTAGCTATCACAGATCACATATGAAAATCTTCTGCTAATTTTTCCATGTGTATTAGGATTGTGGCAATGGTTATACAGAGCTATAGATATGAACAAAATGCTCAGAAAGACCTACACATATATAAACACAAATAATTGCTTGCATTACCTGTGATGTGTTTATTATTCTGCTGTGCATATAAAAGTAATAAATCTTACATTAAATAAGTTGATAAGATTTTTTGATACTGAGTGAGAATACCATAACTATCTCATACTTTTCTGATTCTGAAGTCTATGTATCTAATTAGTACAAAGACTTTTCTTTAGGCAATTTTATTTTCCCTTATGTTTGATTTTTTCAATTTTTCATCTATTGCTTTTATGGAAACCTTGCTAATATAAGCAAAGAGATGGGAATCAATGGTAGGTTTAGGTGAGAAATGTAGGATTTCATGGAACCTTATATTTGGAGCATATCCTAAAGAGATTAAAATCCATTTGTCTCATGACAAAGAAAATTTTCTTGGAGTTTTTATAAGTAGCTAACGTGTGTATACAGCTACTGGTTTTACTTACCATTACTAGGGAATATGAATTTGGGAAGAAACACAGAATTTCACATCATTATGTCATTTTCACTATGTAAATACAATAGATATAAACAAGCTCAAAGTCACACATTATCATAATTGAGAATGAAATAATTAGGAAAGGCTTACCCAATTATATACCATATTAGTTTTTTGTTTTGTTTTGTTTTGTTTTTTTATGGTACTGGGGGTTGAACCCAGGGCCTCGCGCCTGCATGCTCTGCAAGTGCTGGGCCACTGAGCTGCACCTCAGCCCATTTTTTTTTTTTTTTACTTTTTGAGACAGGGTCTCGCTAAATTAAGCAGACTGCCTCTGGTCTCGAACTTGCGATCCTCCCGCCTCTGCCTCGCGGGCTGCTGGGATTACAGGTGTGCACCACCACGCCCGGCCCCATATTAGTTTTAATATACTTTTTAAATGATAATTTTGTGCAATTGAATATTTAATGAGTTGTTTCAAAAATTGGCCTAAACCATATCTAAAAGTGAAGCAATTTGCTTTGGTAAACTAGTATAAGCCAGTTCTAGAATATGTTGTTGTTGTTGTTAGGTGCCCTCAAGTCAGTATCCGACTCATAGTGACCCTCATAGGGTTTTCAATGGCTGTTTCGGGATTGCCTTGGGAGTGGATTGCCAGGCCCTTCTCCCATTTTTGGGGTGCTGGGAATTGAACTTGGGACCTCAGAGACTGCAGTGCAGCGCTCTACCAACTGAGCTAACTCCCAGCCCACGTTCCAGAATATACTAGTATCTAATTTCATCCCATTTCCACAGAGTTATAATTCCCAAACACTTTACTGAAGTAATCACAATGGCATGTTGTGTGGTCCTTAGGTGCCACTGAGTTGGTGTTCGACTCACAGCAACCCTACACATTAACAGGAAAAACAATATTGTTAAGAGTTCTCTACTTTTCATAGAGTTTTCTTTTTTCTCTTTCTTTCTTTCTTTCTCTGTCTTTCTTTCTTTCCTTTTTTTTTTTTTTTGTAGTACTGGAGGTTGAACATAGGACCTCATGTTTGCATGCTTTGCAAGTACTGTACCACTGAGCTGCACCCCCATTTTTTTTATTTGTTTGTTTGTTTTACTTTTTGAGACAGTGTCTCACTAGATTACACAGACAGCCTCTGGTCTTGAGCTTGCAATCCTCCTCCTGCCTCTGCCTCCCAAGTTGCTGGGATTACAGGTGTGTGCCACCATGCCTGGCTCCATAGAGTTTTCAATGGCTGATTGTTTTTTGTGAGTGCGTTTCTGGGAACTTCTCCCAAGTCTACAGCATCTGGTGTTCTCAGGAGGTCTCCTATCAGAGTACTAACCAGGTCCAACCCTGCTTAGCTTCCAAGATGTGATGTAAGATGCAGTCTAGCCATCCTTGTTTCCAAGGAGCACTGAGGTTGTACTTCTTTTAGGACAAATCTATTGGTTCTTTGTCAGTCCATGGCATATTCAATATTCATCTCCAGGACTATAATTCAAAAGCAGCAAATTTTCTGCCTCCTTTATGCAATGTGCTGCTTTCACAACAATATTATGTGACTGAAAATACCATGGCATGACTCAGGCACATCTTAATCTTCAATGTGACAGCTTTTCTTTCACAATTTTCAATAGGTCTTTTCAACAGCTTTTCCTAATGCAATGCAATCTTTTGAGTTCTTGACTGCTGCTTCCATGGGAGTTGATTGTAGAACCAAGTAAATCCAAATCTTGGACAACCTCAATCTTTCCAATTATCATGATGTTGCGTACTGATCCAGTTGTAAGGAATTTTGTTTTGTTGATGGTGAGGGGCAATCCATACTGAAGGCTGTTCTTTGATATTCATCAGTAAATCTTTCAAATCTTCTTCAGTTTCAGCAAGCAGAATTGTGTCCTTTGCATAATGCAGGTTGTTAATAGGTTTTCCTCCAATCATGAAGCTGTGTTCTTCATAAAGTCCAGCCTCTCAGATTATTTGGTCAGCGCAGAGATTGAAGAGGTATGGGTAAAGGATCCAGCCATGTTGCAGACCTTTCTTGATTTTAAACCACACAGTTTCTGAGCTCTTATTGAACAACTGCCTCCTGGTCCAAGTACAGATACCTCATGAATAAAATTAAGTGCTCTTGTACTCTCATTTTTTGGCGATATTATCCATAATTTATTATGGTTCATACAGTCAAATGCCTTTGCATATTCAATATACCATCTTTCTGGTATTTTCTGCTTTCAGCTAATATCCCTCAGACATCAGCAATGATGGCTCTGTTTCCATTGCTCTCTTCTGAATCAAGCTCAATTTTTAAGGAGTTTCCTGTCTATATATTGCTGCAGTTGCTTTTGAATGACTTTTAGTAAAATTTTGCTTGTATGTGTTATTAATGATATTTTTAATAATTTTCATATTTGTTTTGATATCCTTTCTTGGGAATAGGCACAAATATGAATCTCTTCCAGTTCATTGTCCAAGTAGATGTTTTCATTATGTTTTGTCACAAAGAAGTTAGTACCTCCAGTGCTGCCTCTGTTTGTTAAAACATCTCTATTTGTATTCCATCATTTCCTATAGCCTTTTATTTCAACAATTCCTTCAAGGCAGCTTCCACTTCTTCCTTCAGTACCACTGATTCCTGATTGTATGGAACTTCTTGAAATGGTTGGTCAGCCAGTAATCCTTTTTAATATAGTGACTCTTTGTATTCCTTCCATCTTTTTTGATATTTCCAGCATTGTTTAGTATTTTCCTTGTAGAATCCTTCACTACTGCCCACTTGAAACTTGATTTTATTTTTTCAATTCATTAAGCTTGAGGAAAGCAGAGTGTATTCTTCCCTTTTGGCTTTCATCTCCAGTTCTTTCCACATGTCATTATAATATTTGATTTTGTCTCCTTGAGCTTCCCTTTAAAAGTTTCTGTTTATTTCCTTAATTTGTCATGTTGTTGTTGTTGTTGTTGTTGTTGTTGTTGTTGTTAGGTACCGTCGAGTCGGTATCTGACTCATAGCGACCATCATAGGGTTTTCAATGGCTGACTGTTTTGGGATTTCCTTGGGAGTGGATTGCCAAGTCCTTCTCCTATTTTTGCGGTGCTGAGAATTGAACTCAGGACCTCAGAGACTGCAGCACAGCGCTCTACCAACTGAGCTAAATCCCCGCTACTAATTTGTCATATCTTCCTTTTATTTTAGCTGCTTATCATTGAAGGACAAGTCTCAGTGTCTCTGTTGACATGTAATTTGATCTTTTCTTTTTTTTCCCTGTGTTTTAAATAACTTTTTTACTTTCCTCATGAATGATATTTGTGATGTCATACCACAACTGGTCTGGTCTTTAGTCATTAGTGTCTACCATATCAAACCTGTTCCTCAAGTGCTCTGTGAACTCAGGTGGGATATACTCAAGGTCATACCTTGGCTCTTGAATATTTGTTCTAATTTTCTTCCACTTCAGTATGAACATGTATATGAGCAGCTAGTGGGCTGATCCATAATCAACACCTGGTCTTGTTCTGACTTTTGATTTTGAGCTTTTCCATCATCTCTTTCCACAAGTGGTTCCTGTGTGTTCCATCTGGTGAATTCTATATTTATAGTCATGATTCATGTCAGTGAAAAAATGTATTTGAAATTAAAATGTCCTTGGTCTGAGAAAATTCTATCATGTGATTTCTTGTATCATTTCTATCCCCAATGCCATACTTTTCAACTACTGAGCCTTCTTTGTTTCCAACTTTTGCAATACAATCACTAGTAATTATCAGTAAATATTAATTGCATGTTCAATCAATTTCATATTGCAGAAAGTCAAACAAATCTTTTCTATATTCATTTCTGCATTTGTAGTGGATGAATGTGTGAATAATAGTCATAGTAACTGGCCTTCCTTGTACTCATATGGATAGTATTCCATCACTGACAGCAGTGTACTACAGGGGAGATCTTAAGATATCTTTTTTGATGATGAATGCAACCGCATTTCTCTTTAATCTATTACTCCTAGCACAGTAGACTTTATGCTTATCTGATTCAAACAGGCTCATGCCAGTGCATTTTAGCTCACTGATGCCTAGATTATAGATGTTTATGATTTCCATTTCCCTTCTGTCAATTTGTATTTTTCCTAGGTTCATACTATGTATATTCCACATTCCAATTATTAATAGATGTTTACACTTGTTTCCCCTCATTTTGAGTCACACCACATCACCAAATGGTGGTCTCTGGATCTTTACTCTTTCCCATCCTTAAAGTAATCTCTACTATGAGGAGGCAAATCTTCCCTCGTCATCTCTTGAGGGCCTTTCATCCATCAAGGCTTGTTTTCTGACACTATCTCTGATAATGTTTCTCTTCTATTCATAGTGTTTTTAATGGTTAATTGTTTCAGGAATGAACTGCTAGGTCCTGCTCCCTAGTGTGTCTTAGTCTGAAATCTCAACTGAAATGTTTCCATCCTAGTGACCCCACTGGTATCTGTAATACCAGTGGCATAGTTTTCAACATCACAACAACATGAAATCCCCCACAGTATGACAAACTAACAGACATGTGGGGGATATGTAACTTATATCCTTTTTATATTTGATTATGAGTTATTAATGAATGTGGAAGATTTTCTCTACTTACTTCTAAGATTGCTATTTCCAAAGGCATTATATATCAGCTAAGAAGTCCTGGAACAGTTATAACAATCAATCAAGCATCATTTTTGTTTTCAGGTCATTAAGATTGATTAGCTTTCCCTCCACTGCATAAAAGTGAGCCATGCACAAGTTCCAGTAATTTGTAAACTATTATCTTAGTCATGCTTCACTACCACCATGAAACTCAAACTTCTCTTCTTTCCAATGCCAGATTTATTACTACAGAGACTGATGTTCCTTCCATCTTCAGCTATCCATCAGCTAATTTGCTATCAAAATTCCTTTATGAAGTTATTTTTTCTGTAATTGGATAAAAGTGGTAATACTACTCACTAAATTGTGTTCTGAAGCCCTTTAAAATAATATTTTTGTGAGAAATCCCTCACTCTTATTCCTGAATCTACATGTATTGGACCTAGTATTGTCCAGTGAAAGTAGAGACTAGAGAGAGACTCTGATATCAAGGAAGAATTCACCAATTTTATAAGAGAATGGGAATAATACATTCATTAATAGCTTAATGAATGAATGAATAATACATTAATTCCATGTTTGTCATCATTATTCATCTTTACTCTTTAAGTATTTTTTAAGAAAAATTAGACTGACTATAATATGCACAGTTCAAATATACATTCAGGGAGTTTTGAAAAATGTATATATTCAAGGGATCAGCATACTGGTAAAGATATAGAACACTCACCTCAAAATGTTCCCTAATACCACTTTGTTTCATAATCTTTAGCCACTAGATCAGAATACTATTATAATGTATTTTATCATTAGTGTCCCTATCTCTAGAAACTCATACAAATATATTCCATAGTATATATGCACACCCATGTTCTTTGTTCAGAACATTATTTAATTCAACAAAATTCTTTTGAGATGCAACCATGCTTTTAAATGTTACAATTGACAATTTTTTATTATTTTATCTGCCATGTACCTTTCTGTTATGAATGTGCCTCATCTTTTATGTCCATTACTCTCAGGATGGAAATGTAGTTGATTTCTAGAATTAGTCGGCTACACATAAAGATGTTATAAATATTTTTGTAATATGTGTATTCATTTTTCTTAGATTAATAAGACTTAGTCATGTACTAAATGTATGCCTAAATTCAAAAGCACTACACTGTATTTCCAAAGTGGTTTTACCATTTGATACTTTCTCAAACAATGTATTACACATTCTAGTTACTCTATATACTTGCTAACCTTGGTTACTGTTTGCTTTTTAAACTGTGGCATTAATTTATAATTCTTTAATGACTAAAGATTTTATTCATTTCTTCATATTCTTTTTAAAAATTTTTATGGTGCCTTGGACTGAACCCAAGACCTCACACATGATAGGTAAGCACTTTACTACTGAATCATACTCTCAATTCCCTTCTTTACTTTTTTTAAAATTTTGAGACAACTTCTTACTAAGTTTCACAGGCTAGCACTAGCCTTGAATTGATCATCATCCTGCTTCTACCTCCCAAATCTCTGGGATCACAGGTCTACACCATGGGGTCCAGCATGCTATACTGGTTCAGCATGCTATACTGATTCATTGACCTATAAATTTCCATTATGTGTCCTAGATACAATCATTGTTCAAATTGCATAATATAACTGTTTCATATCGTTAGCGATTTTCTGTTAATTTTCTTAGCAGTTTTCTTTCTTTCTTTCTTTTCTTTTCTTTTTTTTCTTTTTCTTTTTTTGTACTGAGGGTTAAACCCATGGCCTCATGCTTGCATGCTTTGCAAGTGCTGTACTACTGTGCTGTACCTTCAGCCCATTTTTTTATTTTTTGAGACACAGTCCTACTAAATTATGCAGACTGCCTCTGGTCTCAAACTTGTGATCCACCAGCTTCTGCCTCCTGAGTTGTTGGGATAACAAGCATGTATCACTGTGCCAGCCTCTTAGAAATTATTTTTAAGGATATATTTTTAAAATGAGGCTCATAATATTTTTAATTACAAGTTATTTTGTTCTTCTATTTCTAAATCATAAAAATTTCTCCTAACATTTCTTTCATAAATATTAAAAATTACCTTGATATTATTTTTGTGGTAAACTGGAATTATTTTTGTGTATACTACAAAATATGAACCAAGGTTTATTTCTTTTACAAGGTCACCTAGTTACCCCTGCACTATTTGTTAAAAAGATTTTCTTTTCTCCCTTTAGTTTTTATTTGGCATTTTTCATTAAAGATTAATGGTACACAAATAAAACTTCATTCCTGCCTAGAGTCTGGAAAGTAACCTCTAACACCTTCATGCTTGCTATCTAATGATAGTGTTTGTTGCCCTGGAACCTTGGACAAAGTCAGATATTCTCACCTAACAACATGACATATGGAAATCTTGGGCCGCATACCATTTTCTTAACTTTTAGAGTGATAAGCGACTAAAATTGGCCACATAGTATGGAATAGACAATTGTTACTGGCCACCAGTAAAATTTGAGAATATCAAGGTTTTGGTGAGCTTCTCTGTTTCATAAAGCTGCATTCAGGGAGAAGAAAGATTTGTCTGCATAATTCCATTGGAATAGAATTATTGGAAGTTAGTACCTGAAGCACTTCTACACTCCGATCTATACTGCCTTTCACATTGCTGATTTTAACATGCATCTTTTCATCGTAGCCAGTCATAACCCTGGGTAGAGCAGCTTTGCAAAGTTCAGCGAGTTTATAGAGGAAATTGGTAACACTGAAGGCAGACTTGAGGATCTCCTAAACTGTAAGACATCTTTGTTGAAAATTAAATGACCATGCATGTGGTCAATTGAGATCTTTTACACTGATATATTTTTCTAACTTTAGCTCACTGTATAAATTATTATAGCTTTATAATACAAGTTGATACCAATAATTATAAGCCTCACGTTTTGTTTTTTTAAAATATTTTGTCTCTTCTAGACACTTATTATTTCCATATGTATTTTAGTGTTAGTCTTTCATTTTCTGCTAAAAAGTAGCATGCTAATATTTTTAATAAATTCATATTAAGTTTCAGATTGATTTTGAGAAAAGTAATATCTTCAAAATATTAGAATTTCTACTTCATACCATAATTCTCTATATTATTCTTTTAACTTATGATCACTACTATATCCTCACTTCTTGTCTCTTCTCATAGCACTTGTTTTCCAGAAAAAAGCCACATGAGTGCTCTAAACTGTAGGAACAACACCACTGTGCTTCTAATAACCAGACTATGGTCTTTTCAGATTTTGGAGCTGAACAACTGACCAGACAATAGGGCTGACCATCCAAATCTGAAGCCATGTATCAACATATGCAATTTTGCCAACCTTCCAATCATCATTAAATATTAAATGTTAAAAAGGAAAAAGAGAAATGGAAAGAAAGGAAAAAAGCAAAAGAAGAAAATGTGTCTTTTCTGTCAAATGACTATAACCTTTAGACAAGGGCTGTGTATTTTACTACTCTCTGTCATCTGTGCCACACACCCTCACGTTATAAACACTCTAGAATAATTAAATAAATTCTAAAGAGAAATCAATATATTTATGACTTCTCTCTGTGTCATTTATTTGCTGTATACCAGGATTTAGTATACTTAATATACATAAGAGATAAAATGTTCTACATTAAAAACTTTGATTCATGTAGCAATTTAACATGAGTTGTAGCAGCTATAATAACCTCACAATTATCTACGTATAAAATATACAGAAAACAGCTTCAAATGTAGCATACACATATGTTAATGAGTGCCTTTATAGATTTTATTGAATACTGAGAAAAAATTTGGCTACTCAACACTTTTATCTGAAAATGACAGCGTACATTAACATTACATACAGAAAATCTCAAATTTTCTGAACATATTTTCGATTGCTTTTTAAAAGTGAAAATGATTTATACTTCATCACTTTTTAGTTTTCTTAGTTTTGAAGTTTCATAAAAGATTTTTCCTTCATAGAGTTTCACCAAAATATATTATTTAGCTTTCTAACTTTCAGGTTTTAAATGGATAAAGGTAAATCCTATTAACAATGAATTATCAGCCTCCCAACAAAGAGCGTTTCAAAAGAACTTTTTGCTAATCTCAAGGATTCAGCAAAAAATGAAGTCAATATTTATTATGTAGTGTTATGTACAGTAACTAAGGGTAGAAACATGAGTGGCTATGATTAACTTAAATCTTTATATTTTAGAGACTTTATGGTTCTTATCCCTGTAACTCTGGGTTCTGCAGGTTTATAAGTACTGTTTTCAAAAAAGGGAAATATTTCTTCAAGGGCAAAAACTAAAGGGCCTAGGAATCAACTCTTTTGGGATCTTTATTCCAGTATATGGAAAGTATGAATAAGATTCACCCACTTAGCAAAAGAAATAAGTTCACTGATACATACTATTAATTGGGCCAGGCATTGTGTTGCATGCCTGTGAGCCCAGCTACTCAGGAGACAGAAGCAGAAGGATCGCAAGTTTGAGGCCAGAGGCAGCCTGGAAAATTTAATGAGACCCTGCCTCAAAAAAAATAAAAATAAAAAATTAAAATTAAAATTAAAAAGACCGGAGGTAAAAAGATGGTAAAGCTAAGTGGTAGAGCATTTTCCTGGCATGCATGATGCCTTTTGTACATTCCCACATAAACTGATATTTTGAGATTGGAGTGATCCATTTTGGTACCCGTGGTAAGCCCTTGCTCATTTTTTAGGGTAAATAATTTGAAAAGTGAAGATGACTTGAAAAAGTCATGATTGATAAAGATTTTGGGCCACCCATTAATGAGACTGGAGCATCCAACTCATAAATCACCCAAAACATCAGAGATTCTCAATGTACCATAGCCCAAGATGATACATATTGTTTATGTCCCCAATATAAGCCACAGTGAAGGTTTAGCAGTTTAACTCAAAGCCATTACTTTCTAAATTTCACCAAGGAATGGGTCCATTGCAATCTTGAGGGAGCAATTTCCAAAATTTACTTGAAGTAGTAGATTTTAATATTTCTAATACTTTACTATGCCTGCAGTAATTTCACTGTGGTGTTAGATCCTGTGAGATCTCAGAAACTGAGCAGGGTCAGACCTGGTTAGTATTTGTATGGGAGACCACCTGGGAACACGAGATACTGCAGGCTTGGGAGAAGGACCCAGCAATCCACTCCCAAAAGTCAATACATCATTGAAAACCCTATGAAGAGCAGAGAAGCACTGATAGTAATGTTTTGCCTGTTGTATTTAGAGTTGCTGAGTGGGACATCCACTTGAGGTCACCTAACAATAATAATATTTTACTGGGGCAGACTTGGGATATCCTCCTCACATTCCTGTTGAAAATATAGCTGAAAAGCTTGCAGCTCTCAGTCCATTTGAAAAGTTGTTTCAACTAGCTGGGCATAGTGGCCCATGCCTGTAATCTCAGAACTCAGGAAGATGAGGTAGGAGGATTGTGAGTACAAGGACAGCCTGAGCTATATAATGAGAACCTGACTCAAAGACAGACAAACAACAAAGCAAAAATTGCCTCAATTAAAGAGAGCTGCCTTGACTTAGAACATCTCTCCTCCTGGGCAGTATGTATACAGTGAATGTTTAATATGGATATATGACGTTCTAATTCTGTTGCCAGAATTTACAATAACAACTCATAATGATGCTGAAAGATCATCTCAATTATCATCATTTTCTCTTCCACAAGTCTTGATCCCAAGGGTATTATGCAATATATTTTCCTAATAAACTTCATATTCCCTAATCTCTATCTCAAAATCTATATCACTCAAAATGCAATGTGATTCATAATCTCATACATGAAAGGAGATTCATTTAAGTTGAAAAATCTTGCTATTTAATTTCTTTTATGGATATTACAGTAAAAGTTACCATAAATAAACATTAAAATGTGTTTTTTGATTCATATATATTCTTTAGGAATTAGAATTTTTCTCTTTGTTGATAAATATTGGTGGGGTATAAAATAATATGTCACTTGTTATTTCCATTGTGCAACTATTATATTGCTCTTGGTTATACTTTCATCAAATTATAAAGTTTATGGAACCCTTGGATTAATATATGGTTAAACTAATACAAATTTATGGGTTATATTCCCCTATTTTTCCTATGTATTTATAAATTTGCATCATTTTTGTTGAAATTATCCTCTCCTCCTTTATTCATTTACATTATTTCCCCTCCCTTTCTCCTTTCCAAAACCTTCAATTCCCCTCACTAGTCTCCTCCCTCATTCTTTCTATTCTCCTTATATTTTCCTTTCTTAGTTAAGTTTGATTATTCATTTCTATACATCTACTTATGTATAGAGGGTGGGATTTAGCCCAGTTGGTAGGGCACTGCTGTGCAGTATCTGAAGTCCTAGGTTCAATTCCTAGTACCACAAAAATGGAGAAAGATATAGAAATCCACTCCTGAGACAATCCCAAAACAATGAGCCATTGAAAACCCTATGAGTGTCCCTATGAGTTGGATATGACTTGACAGCATCTAACAACAACAACAACAACAACAACAACAACAACAACAACAACAACTTATGGACAGGTTTCTTTTTATTAATTTAAATAAGTTTCAGCTCCCACATATGAGTGAGAACTTATGATATTTCTCTTTCTGGGCCTGTGTTCATTCACTTAAGATGATATTCTCCAGTTCCATCCATTTTGCTTTAAACGACATTATTTCATTCTTTTTTTTTTACAGAGTAATATTTCATTGGATATATGTACCACAATTTTTTATCCATTCTTCTGTTGATAGACATCCTTGTTGATTCTATATCCTTGTAACTGTGAAGAGTGCTGCATTAAATCAGGAGAGGCAGCTGTCTCTGTGGTCTGATGACATAACATCCTTTGAGTATATTGCCAGGAGTAGTATACCTGGGTCATATGACAGTTCTATTCTTAGTTTTGTGAGATATCTCCATATTGATTTCCAAAGTTGTTGACTCAATTTACAGTTCCACCAGCAGGATTAAAGGGTTCTTTTTTCTCCATGTCCTTGCCAGCATATCTTATTATTTGTTTTATTGATTTTGGCCATTCTTACTGGAGTAAGATGGAATCTCAGTGTTGTTTCAATTTACATTTCTCTAATTGAGCATTATTTTCATGTGTTTCTTAGCCCTACAAACTTAAGTTTTTAGGGCTACCCATGGTAAAGAGGTTTCAGTTGAGCTTCCAGACTAAGACAGACTAGGGAGAAGGACCAAGCAGCCCATTCCCAAAAAAATTAGCCATTGAAAACCCTATGAAGAGCAGAGAAGTACTGTCAAATATAGTGCCAGAAAATGAGCCCAACAGGCTGCATTCAAGAAATTACTGGGGAAGAGTTGCCTCCTCAAAGTAGGGTAGACTTTAATGACAGAAATGGAACAAAGCCCCTGGAATTTTCTTTTGTTGATGTGGCATGACTCAAAATGAGAAGAAATACCATGACTACAAACAACACAGGCGTCAGCCATAAAAAGATGGTATACATGGCACAGTCTTGGGTAATGTTTTGTTCTGCTGTACTTAGGGTTACTATAAGCCCTATAAACTCAAAAGTTGCATAATTTTCTGTCCAGAGTTTCAATTGTGCTTGAGTCCTTTCAACATACTCATTAATAGGCTTCTAAACTCTTTTTTCTGGTATTTTTAAGACTTTAGTTACTTTGAGATTGTCCATTGAAGGACTTTGGTCTACTGGAGTTTCCCATGCAAGCTTCCCATTTGTGCTTCACAGGTTTTTCTGGTGAGGCTCACCCATTGTTTGATTTGGGTTCAAAGTCAGCCCAATGTAAGAATGTTAGAAATCTTGATTTGATTTTAACTAATGAACAAACAGGTACTCATTAATAATCAACACTCCAGAACTGCTCAGCTCACTCAGAAGTTGACAGAGAGAGGAAAAAAAGGGAAATATATAAAAGAAAAGAGAATGTATATATATATATATATATATATATATATATATATATATATATATATATGGTATTAATAATGATAAAAGTAAAAAAAATCAATCATACACAAAGAACAGTGCACATTACAAATGCGATTCCACAAACCATTCAACTCTCTTAGAGAATAGAAAAGGAGAAAAAAAGAAAAAAGAGAGAAAAAAGGAAAAGAAAACAAAAACATATACATACATATGCATATATGTATGTGTGTATATATATTATATATATATATACATGCATATGTACACAGTGGGCATCTATGAATATAGTATTAATGAAAATGAAAATAAACAATAAATTAATCATACAGAGAAGTACACATTACAAAAGCAGAACACTTAACTCATTCAAATCTTCAGAGATGAATAAGAAATTTACAAAAAAATAAATAAATAAAACAAACCAGACAGAAATTAGTAAACACACACACACACACACACACACACACACACAGAGCAAGTAAACAAACAAAAAATCCCAGCTTGCTCTTATTGATTCAGGTGGTATAAGTCACACTCAGCTCCTTAAGACATCAGTTGTATACTCACAGCTTGTTGAACAGCTATCTCACTACTTCAGATCCAATTCATGAGCTGTCTATCTCCCTACCACTAATTCCCCAAGTACAGAGTTTCCAGCGGCCACTCCATCCTCAGACCACATGGGTTTATGTATTTCCATGTTGGGGCAGGTTGGACCAGATTCCCAGGCTTACTCCTTGCTGCATGTCTTGTCTAAAGTCCCTAGGTGGACCACTGCCCCTATTAGCTACAGCTATTTGTTCCACAAATTGTCATAGCAAAGTTAATATTAAGTCCTTTTTCCCTGTGTACCAGGCTCCGTATCTCAGTTCCTCCATGTGGAAAGAGATTTTCCCCACTCCCTCCCTTGCCAGTAGCCAGTGGACCTGAGGCAAGAGTTTCTGTCTGGAACTTGCACCATGGACTGTGCACTCAGTGTCCCTCCCACAGGGATGACGGCAGAACACCCACACCTCTCTTTCTAGTGAGACCTGGCTTCTGTGCTCACTCATCAACCCCACCGTGTGGGCTGTACCACCAGTGCAGCACCACCAGTGCCACACCATCAGGATGATGGTGCATTTCGGATGCGTGTGCTCCTCCATAGAACTCACACCACCCCAAACTCTCACCAAATGGTGTGCAAAGGGGTCTGTGGTGGTGGGTGGTGGTGGGTCAAGTCACTGACACCACACTTACTTGCACATTCTGGTTTTGTGGCTCACTCACCAACACCACTGTGCAGTTGGCAGGGCAATGGCATGTCTCCCTCAGTTAATCTGATCCCTGCACTCCTGGACAGAACTCACACCATATCAAATACTCATCATAGCCTGTGCAACCCGGTCTGCAGTGCTGGGAAGATGGTGGGTCAGGTCACTGGCACTGCACTCACCAGCTCTTCTTGGCTTTGGGGCTCACTCACCAAATTCACTCGATGGAGTGAGCCAACAAGCTCAGCATTAAGAGGAGGATGGCATGTTTCCAGGGCCATACTCAGCAGTGGATGCAAGCCCTGGACTCCCATGTGGAATTCTTGCTGCACTGTTTGCACTCATTTCCCTTTGGGTGGGACAATAAGAGATCACAAGCAGCAGGTTCTCAGGTGTGTTTCTCTCTTGGACTTCCCCTCCAGACTCCTCCCCTGAACTCACTTCACAGTCTGTGCAACCAGCCTCCTGCTCATGGAATTGGTGATGATCTTCTTCCCCACCGGATTCTGTTAGGGTGGTAATTTTCTCTTCCTACTAGGACAAATTTAGCTCAGTTGGTAGAGCGCTACACTGCAGTCTCTGAGGTCCCGAGTTCAATTCCCAGCACCACAATAATGGGAGAAGGACCTGGCAATCCACTCCCGAGGCAATCCCGAAACAGTCAGCCATTGAAAACCCTACGAGGGTCTCTATGAGTTGGATACCGTCTCGATGGCACCTAACAACAACAACAACAACACTGGGACATGCTCCACGTTTCTGATGGCTATCTTTCCCCATCTTGCCACACTGTTTCCTTCTTCTTGCTTATTTCTGCAATGTATATTATGTACCTAGCTCCATATGTGTATATATATATATATATATATATATATATATATATATATATATATCCTATCTCTCCTGTTTCTGTTTTTTGTTTTGTTTCTTGCTATTTTTATCTGTTCAGTATAAAGGTTGAACTACTACATAAGCTCTCCTGTTTCTCTAGGTTTTCAGGTGGGAATTA
>VMDO01023989.1:0-30579 GCA_007922755.1 Pedetes capensis
ATTCTGCTCCAGATGTCTTCGGGCCTATTTTTGTGCCAGTACCAAGCTGTTTTTGCAACCACTGCCTTGTAGTAAAGTTTGAAGTCAGGGATTGTGATTCCCCCTGCATTAGATTTGCAGCTTAAAAGTGTTTTGGCTATTCGTGGTCTTTTGTGGTTCCATATGAATTTTTGGATCATTTTTTCTATTTCTGTGAAGTGAGTCAGTGGAATTTTAATGGGTATTGCATTAAATCTATAAGTCCTTACTTCTTGCAAAACAAGATTTGAGAACCAGATTAGCCAAAGTAAATGGAAGTGCTTAGAAACCCATTAAACACAGTAGGACTATTGAGGCCAGATTTTGTTGTTGCTGCTCAGATTGAGGCAGTCCTTCCTAAACCAAGGACTAAAACAAATCAGCTGGCCACAGTGGGAGCTGGGGTGTCCAGGCTAATGCTCTGACCAGCCAGGCAGAGAGTCTTCCCTTACGCTGGGGACATAGAGGATGTCATTTCTGAGCTTCAACAAGAAAAAAAACTAAATACAGCTAAATGTGATTGTTCCTGCATGCTAAGAAGTAAGTGGCATACAAATATAGCATATGAATATGCTTATATAGCTGCTGAAAATGTGAATCCTCATTGCTACTAGGAGAAGGCTTAGAGAGAAAGCATCCCTTGAACGCTGAAGCAGGCACATGCTCCTGGCACACCCAGGAGTGAATAACAATGCTAACTGGCCTCTGTGCCATTTCATGGTTGACTGGGTGTGTCAATATCAACCAGAAAAAGGAGCAGAGGCCCTTGATTATATGGCTAGTTTTGTAGTTGGCTTGATGTCAGTGTCTCCTAGAGGAAAGGGAAAGCACCAAAGAAGCTCTGTGCCTAGTTCTCCTTCCGGTTTCCCCTTCTCTTTGTGGGTTCATTGGTCTCTCCAGAAGCTTCCCCCTTGTTCCTAGGACCTCTGATCAGGACTTGCCAATGAAATAAAATCGGGCTGAGATCAGTGCCACTGTGCCTCCTACAACATAGTCCCAATCTCTATACCTATTTTCTTTCATAAAACAGAGGGTTGGAACTGAGCCTTACCAAAAACTCACCCAGTGCAGTCATCAGGGAAGGAGATATCCCGGCCAGACCTCCCCTTCTCTGGATCTGAGAATGGAGCCCGAAACCAATGACCCTGTTCCCGGGGTTAGGGCAGGATTGACGGCAGAGCTCCTCTTCAAAGGCATTCTATGACCTTTGCTTTGAGATGGTGTGATAGAGGCCATGTAACTTATGGCCACTCCATGGAATGCAAATGGCCCTGCTTCTTAGCCTGAGAAACAACCTAATGGCATAAAGTCTGAGTCCCATCTGCAGAGGTTAACTGATTCCTAAATCCGGGCTGGACTCAGACCTATCTGTCTTTTGGGAGCTTAATTCTAGCCTACAATTGGAGTTCTCCCATGGAGACCACAGCCCACTATAGTCTCCTCCTATCTGACTTTCCTCCCCTTCTCCCCTCTCCCATTTTTCTTTCTCTTCCCTCTCTCCATTTTCTTCCTTTTCTCTTCTCCTCAGCCTTCTTGCTCCAGCTCTTGCCAATCTTCTCTCATCCCCTTCTTATTTCTCTGGCTCCCTTTTTCTCTCTTGCTCAATCACAACTCTCCTCTCCCCTCTGGGACAATCAGGGGCGACGGGCTTGGCTTTGCCTGATTGAGGGCAAATCACTGTTTTCACTGGCTTTTCTGATGCTTCTCCAAGAGTTAAGAACAGGGGAAGAACTGGGGTCAGAAATGGATCCAGTTTAAGACCAGAATCTTAAAAATCATCTAGTCCCATTCCTCAGTTTACATATGGGAAAAGTGGAGCCAAAAGAAGGGAGGGTGTCTCTAGAGGCCACATAAGTGTCGGTCAGAATCTCTGACTCCCTTATTGGATATTATTTCCAGGACACAGAGTACTTCCAAGTTCACTGGATCCCTCCCACCCAAGTGGTTGAAATCATAGTGTAAGATTAGCAGCTCTTGTCCTGTTCTCTAAGGACATAGTGTACCTAAGGCAAACCTCACTTCTTGACACAGGGATTATCCTATGAAGGAATATTTGGGGGTTAATGTGCAGAGATTTGGAAATCCCCTAGGCTGGGCTTTCATGCTCTGGGCCTCTGTCTTTGTGCATTTCCTAATCTGCCAAAACAGCAGAACCTGCTCCTCATTGCCAAGGTGCTATGGGCTCCTCCAGTCCACAGAAGCAGATGCTGTTCTTAAACTGGGCTCTCCTGCCCTCTGCTGGCTCAACCGATAGAAGACAACTTTATCTAAAATTTTGGGATAAATTTTATTCATTCTTTCATTTACTCAGTAATTTTTTTTAAAGCACCCCTCCAACCCCATGTAGAAGGCACTATGCTTGGTGCTGGAGTTGCAACGAAACATATAAGAGAAACTCTTCCTTCAAACTTTCAATTCATGAACACTTTGTGCTAGATGCCAGGCTGAGTACTCAGAGATTACCAAAACTCTGTCCTTGGCTTCAAAAGAAGCTGAAGTTTGGTCAATTATACAAATTTTTGTTCTGAGCCATAGCATTAAAGGATTAGTATGAAAGGGGATTACAAGCACTCTCTGACCCATGTTATTCACTATGGTCTTCCTGAATTAGGTCTGTCTCCCTGCACTCACCCCTCAAGACTGCCAAGGCAGGAGGAGGAAGCAGATTGAGAGGATTCAGTCTCACTGACACAATGTTGCCTTAAAGTTACATAAGAACATAGAGCTCAAGGGGAAACAAAACTGGAAAACAGCAATTGTAATATAAATCTTCTTGCATGTGATTGGATGACCCCCACACACACCATGTCATGAACCTGTATTTACAATTGATGTCACATATATAATAACCTAGTGTCCAAATTCATTGGCTTAATCACCTTTTTTCTGGCATACATGTCAATGCACTCTTACTTGCTTGGCAAAGTCACACTGTGGCCAGGAGGAGGGGACGACTCCCAAGGAGGTGTTGGGTGTGTTGAGAGCACCCTCTTGGGGCTGTTCACCCTATTGCTGCTGTGCCTAACTGGAGCTCCCTTGGCTCCAGTTAGGCACAGCAATCCCAATGTTGTACCCAGAACCACGGACACTTCTCTGACTTGCTGCTCTCTCCATGCTGTGGTAGAGTGCCATGTCAGAGTCCCTTGTACCAGTGGTCTTCAACCTTTTTAATGGTAACTTACCTAAGAGATGTTTGCATCTTAACGCAATGCACACATGCATGTCTGCACACATTTCTGAAAACAATACTGTTATTATTTGCGATTGTTGTTGTTAGGTTCTATTGTGTCAGGTCATACTCATAGCGACCCTCATAGGGTTTTCTGGTGGATGATTGTTTCAGAACTGTTTCAGAATTGTTTTGAAAGTGGGCTGTCAAGTCCTTCTTCCATTTTTGTAGTGTTGGGGATCTATTTCGGGGTCTCAGAGAGTGCAGAGCAAGCACTCTATCAATTGAGCTAAATCCCAGCCTCATTATTTGCAATAAATTCTGACACCTTCTGGGCAAGGGGTTTAGCTCAGTTGGTAGAGTGCTACCCTACACTCTCTGAGGCCCTGGATTCAATTCCCAGCATTGCAAAAGAATGGCCTCCATTCTTTTACACTGCACTGCAAAAACTGGAGAGGAATCTGGCAGCCTACTCTCAAAATAATCAGCCATTGAAAACCCACTAAGTAGCAGGGAAGCACTGACATAGTGCCTGGCATGGCACAGGGTTGGGGAGTGTTTCATTCTGTTGTACCTAGGGTCGCTATGAGTCGGACCCGACTTAATGGCACCTAACAACAACAATCAATATTTCCTATTCTTTTCTATTTCTAATTATTTTTCTCTGTAATGCAGGAATTAACTATGTGACCTGCTACTGAGTCACAAGCCTTGATTGAAATGCACTGCCTTGGCCCAGAGCCCTCTGCACTGCATTCTGCTGGACCACTGGAATTCCTACCCCACTCTGTTCCCCACTCTGCTCAACCCTGTTGAGGTGACAGGGAACCATCCTCACTACCTGGGGATGCTGGTGCTCCCCACTTCTCTCCTTTGTGTCCCCTGGCCTCCATTCTTTCACAAGATCTCATGGGAGAACTGCCAAGGCCTCTGCTTAAGACTCAGTGCCAATTAGCTGGAGTAGGCTGAATGATGCCCCCTCCAAAGGACATGTCCACATCTTAACCTTTAGAAACTTTGCATTTGATCCTATTTAGAAAAGAGTCTGCAGGTGTAACAGTTAAGGATGTCCAGCTGAGACCATCCTGGATTATGCAGACAGGCCCTTAGTCCACTGGCCAGCATATTCACAAGAGATACAGGCACAGAGGAGACTCTGTGAGGTGAAAGATGCAGACTGAAGTGGCACAACTCTAAGCCAAGGAACATATGGAGCCACCAGAAGCTAGAAAAGACAGGAAGAATTGCATGCTCGAGACTTTAGAAGGAATAAGGCCCTACCAACACTTCAATTTCAGATTTCTACTCCACAGAACTGCAAGAGGACAAATCCATGTGGTTCTATGTAGTGGTTTTATGTAGTGGTTTTATGCAGCATGATGTGTTCCCATGCATGTGTAGCCATAGGAAGGACACACACTAACCGAGCCTCTCCTTTCCCCAAGCTCTGAGGGGACCAGAGAGAGCCTGAGTTCTCCTCTGCATCAGGGACCTACCTCTCCTCCAAACCTTAGTCAGGCTCTTCCTGCTAGCTGCTCTCTCTCCCAAAGGCTATGCTCTCCTGGGACCTCTGGACTTTATGCGTGTAATTGGCTCTTCGTGCAAGACCCTCCATCCCACTCCCTTGAGGCAGACATGTCTTGATCAGCTAAAACTCAACTGGGCACATGTTGGAATTTTTTTACCAAGGAGGTTCCCCAACTTCCATAGGCATTGGTTGTTGAACTGGACGTCAGGCTTTGCACAGCTGTAGAAGTGATGACTTGGGTATGATGATAAAATCCCCATGGAGTGAAATGATTTGCCCAAAACCATAGTAAATTAGTGACAGTTGGGTGTTTATACCTAAACACTGTTGTTTTAGTTGTTAGGTGCCTATGAGTCAGATCCAACTCATAGTGACCCTACATACAACAGAATGACAAAACACTACCCAGAACTGCTCCATGCCAAGAATCTTTCCAAGTTTGATCCCATTTTGCAATCACTGTGTTTTTTCTCATCTTGAGATGTGCCACAATACCAAAAGTGGTCCTAGGGGCTTTACTTCATTCCCTTCATTAAGACTGATTCTAAAGCCGGGTGTGGTGGCTTATGCCTATTATCCCAGAGACTCAGGAAGTGGAAGCAGGAGGATCACAAGCTCAAGGCCAGATGCATCCTGCATAATTTAGCAAGACCCTGTCTCAAAATAAAAAATAAAAAAATGGGCGGGGGATACAGGACAGTGGTATAGCACTTGCAAAGCATGCAAGAACTAGATCCTGGGTTCAAACCCCCAGTATTGAAAAAAAAAATTGACTCGAGTTTGAGGAGGCAACTCTTCCCCAGTTATTTCTTGAATGCCTTCCTGGGGGGCTCATTTTCCAGCACTATATTTGACAGTGCTTCTCTGCTATTTCCAGGGATTTCAACTGCTACTTATTTTGGGAGTGGGCTGCAAAGTCATTCTCCCTCGTCTGTCTTAGTCTGGAAGCTCAGCTGAAACCTGTCCACCATGGGTGGTCCTGCTGGTGTCTGAGACATGGGTGGCATAGCTTTCTTCATCACAGCAACACACAAGCCCCCAGATCACAACAAGCTGACAGACACATGGGAGTCTGAACACTAACAACATAAATGTGAAGAGTTTAGAGGCTTCTTCCATATTCCAACAGCATTAAAGAAAATATACTGTCTAGTAGATAAGGTCAGAGTTATATTCCTTGGGCATATTTTGTATCTACTTAGCTTTTGACCTGTTTATATCATCATCTGCTTCACTTGCTTAAGGGAATCACTGCTCTCTCATTTACCTTACTTCTGTACTTCCTAGTCATGAAAACTTTCTCATAAATTGATGAATCAATGCCACGCCTTGGGAAAAAATAGATACTGACTCAATGGCACTTAACAACAACAAAGCAACATTTGACAACAAGAGTCACAGGGAAACAGAAGTCAGCTTTGAGTTCCTAACAACAGGAATAACTCAGCAGAAAAACTGTCTTCTTAGATCCTATGAGAGGTGAGGTGAGCCCGAGGCAGATAATATTCCTGCAATGTACAGCAATGCACAAGGTAACTTCCCAGTCCCTTCCAGTGCTTAGGTCTCACACCCACTGAGAGCTGTATCTTTTGGACCCCAATTCCCATTGTCTTCTTTAAAAAGGATGCTAGACATTTCTGCATAGCCTTGACGACTTCATAGGACTGACGCAAACCCATGCATCCTGTCTTCCCAGAACCCACAACACAAAGGGGCAGACTTGCACATCGAAATAATTCTGAAACAAGACAGACTACCAGTGGTTTTTGTGTATTTGTTTGTTTTTTATTATAGCAATTACTTTATTGTCTGTCAATTGTTTCTTTGCATGTCTGTTTCCTTATAAAAAGATTTTGTTGCAAAAGAGTTTTTCTCCATAGTAGAGACCATGCCTTCTTATCTTGGTTTACCCAGAAAATTGCCTGGGATAAACTAAATGCTTGCAAAATACTGGTGAAACATTAAATGAATGTTTACTCTAGTATCAATAAATATCTTCAGCTGGTACTTTTACGCAAGTGACTTCTAAGCCAACCTCTCCTCTTATCGTTGTTTCTTCTTCTTGTTTGTTGTTGGCTTCATGGCTTGTGAATCCTTCAGATGTGTATTCTTCTTGGTTTCTTCTCATTGTCATCATAATGAGCCACTTCCCTAATTCAGGACCATATTTTGTCTCTCTTAATTTAATTTTATTTTTTGCAGTATTGGAGAGTTGAGCCCAGGGCCTCACACATGCCAGGCAAGTGCTCTACCATTGAGCTGCACCCCCAGTCCCTTATTCATTCATTCATTCATTCATTCATTCATTCATTTTTTGAGACAGAGTTTTGCTGTGTTGTGCAGACTACCTCTGCCATCAAACTCACAATCCTTCTGCCTCAGACTCCCTAGTCACTAGGATTACATGTGTGTACCACAGAACCCAGCCATATCATGTCTATTGTAAATTTTCTCAAAGCTTCCTACCTGACCTTCCACACTTCAGTTCTTCCCATCAGCCATCACCAGCCCTGTCCCTTCAAATTTATTCTACATTCCATGATCTGATTCAACTCCTAAATGCATATCTGATCATATAATTGTCTCCCTTCAAAACTTCAAACATAAATTACTGTATTGTGGAAAAACATCAGCACTCCCATCGTGGCTTTTGAAGCCCTTAGGAATGCAGTTCCAACTTCTCCTTTGGTTTTATTTCCCATTACTGCTCCACTCTTTAGAGAACAGGGTACTCACCATCCCCTAAAGTGGTGCACACACTTCAGTCTTCATCAAGCCACTCATCACGTTCCCTCTGCCTGGAGTGCATTCCTATGCATCTCCTCCTACCAAAGCATACTTGCTACTCAGAGAACATTTCCAATTTTGTATCTTCCACTAAGACATGCAATTTACACAATTTGGTATGGGTCAGGATCTTTAAGAAAAAGAATAAAAAAGTATGAATGCACAATTCTCTCTTATTATCATGTAGCTACTTTAATAGAGATTCAGAGTGCAAAAAATGTTGAAATATATTAAGCACCAGGGCTTTGAGATAAGTACACTGGAAAATAGCCATGCAGGAGGATCATAAAGATAAATGTAAAATGCTCCTTGCTTTCAAGAAATTTATAACTCAGCAGGAGATACAGGGCTATGTCAACAGCTATCTCACAGGACAAGATGAACACATTAAGGACAAGTTTAAGAAAGGTTGTGGGAATATGCTAAATGAGGTTCTGGTGTCTTTAAGTCTGTCTCAAGGTGTCAGGATAGCTTCTCAAAAGATGGCATTGATTGTTGGATTTAAAGGAAAAAAAGAAGTCAGCTTTTGTGGAACAATGGGAACCCAAGAATTACCGACTTGGGGATCAGTGTGTTTAGGGAAGGAAACAGTGAAAATGCCTGTTGTGTTTAGGAAACAACACACAGTGCTATGTGAGTGCAGCCCAAATGTACAAACCTAGGACCTAGAGAATGAGTCTGACAGTTTAGGTGTGGTTAGGTTCACCTCCAAGGGGCAAAACCAAAAACAAAATTGCAGTGGCTTTTCAAGCAGAGAAGCATAAATTCCAGCTTGATGACCCAGGGCTATGGAGGCTCTTGGTGACATTAGGCACAAGGGTAACTTCTGTTTTGTTTTTCTGCCATGGGTGGTCTTCACTGAAGTAAAGTGCTTGAAGTTGGCACCATGTTCACATTTTCTAGACCCACAGCAATAAGAGGTAAGAAAATCATTTCTATTGTTATATGTCACTAAGTTCTGGAATAATGGGGGTGCCAAAAACTGTACACGTTTTAAAAGCTTTTATCTATGTATTATTTTTTGAAGTTGAATTACAGTAGCTATGTGTAGCATGATATTCACTCAAAACATGGCGTTGATCAAATGAATGCTAGTGCCACCATGCATTCTTAAACAACAAAATAGGAAGTTTTCATCCCTAGATAAATGTGTGTGTGTGTGTGTGTGTGTGTGTGTGTGTGTGTGTGTACACATACACATTATTGGCACCCTCTGTAGATAACGTAAGCATTATCTCTTAAGGAAGTTTCCCCAGACTTCTCCCAGGTAACTTCTGTATAATTTATATTAATTGGCCAGAACATAGTCACATCACCACACCTAGCTGCAAGGGAGTCTGAAATAAGTAATCCTCTGCAAGATCATGTACTCAGCTACAATCCTGTTACTATGGGGACAGGGACAACAGATACAGAGACAAGTGGGCAGCCATAGTGGAATTCTTTACCATAGATGTATGAATACAAAATACTATTTTTTAAAATAATATTAATCATTTAAAGATTACTTAATATGCCTTTGCCTATAGCCATAGAACTATGGAGTCTAATTCCATCAGGTCTGTAAGCTAAGCAGGGTTGGGCTTGGTTAGTACTTGAATGGGAGACCACCCGGGAACACCAGGTGCTGTTGGCTTGGGAGAAGGACCTGGCAACCCACTCCCAAAAATCAATCAGCCATTGAAAACCCTATGAAAAGCAGAGAAGCACTGACCATACTGTTTCATCTGTTGTACTTAGGGTCACTATGAGTTGAACACTGACTTTATGTCACCTAACAGCAACAACACACACACACACACACACACACACACACACACACACACACACACATATTGTTGCTGTTGTTAGGGACCTTTGAGCTGGGTCCGACTCATAGTGATCCTCATAGGGTTTCCAATGACTGATTGTTTCAGGATTGCTTCCAGAGTGGATTGTCCTTCTGTTTTTGTGGTGCTGGGGATAGAACACACACACACACACACACACACACACACACACACACACACACAACGTCTGGGGATGAGAACAGGTGAAAAGACAGTTGAAGGGAATGAATCTTGATTCTTCTGGAACTGTATGTAGTCCCCACACAGGAAGCATATGGTCACTGCACTAATTTCCAGATTGAATTTGCATGAACTATAAAGCATGATAACAACATTAGCTCCTAATAAGGGTCTCTATGTCAATCATTGAGAGAAGCAGTATGCCCCAAATCTGATCTTCAACAAAATATGGAAAAGAAATGTTTTGCCGTGGGTCTGTGACATGGAGGAGGGCTGCATCACTGTGAGGTCCCCTCTTAATCCCAACCACCTTTAGCAATGAAAGCTCTTGTCTAGTAAAGAATACTTTAGGAAACTAACGCTTTTATTTTCCTTCTCCCTTTATCAGAGACCAAATAATTCGACATCACATAATCTATATGAGAACTCTCCACATTTTCCCTGCTGTAAAAATCAGCAAGGTCACTAAACACATGAAAAACGGTAGCACACTCACATAAAAACAACCTCAAGGATCAGAATAAATGCCTTCCTCTTTCCTACAGCAACGTTACTACAGGAAACAATAAGATTAACAAACAAATAAAGCAAACAAACAACCAGAAAACCTTAGAAACTCTTTAGCTTGTATTCTCAACAAGATTTGTGAGACTACTGTGTCAATAATTTTTTCTACATCATGCAATATAAAAGGAAAAAAGCATTAGATTGATATCAGCACTTTTGTCTGCCAAAATAAATTTCCAGAAGACATTTCAATAACACCTTGTAAGTCTGGAGAGGAAGAAAATTTCAAATTGTAGTCATAGAATGTAGTATTTGGGTGAGATATTTATCATGAGTGAGAGCAACAGAAAGCCATTTCTAGAGAGACATTCCCTGAAAATATTACTCACCAAAGTACTCTAAATAAAAAGAAGAAAATAAATCAAAATAAAGAATTTAAAAGTGGAGTGGCCCAATACAAAAATGAAGAGGAGGGCTGGGTGCTGAAGTGCATACTTGTAACCCCAGCTGCTCAGGAGTCTGAGGCAGGAGGATCAGAGGTTGAAGGGCAGAGGCGGCCTGGGCAACTCAAGTGAGTACAATTTAATGACAGAGCATTTGACTAACATATGCAAGGCCCCAGGTTCAACTCCCAGTACTAGAAAAAATAAACAAGTAAATAAATATAAGTAAATAATCATATTATTTAATTAAAATAAAAATGGAGAGAAAGAACTATACAATTTAAAAGTTTATTCCAGTTTTCATATTAATATTATGAAATATAATGCATGTCTAACAAAATTATTGAAAGGGAATGTATGAGCAATAGGGTATTCTATTAATCTAATTACAAAATTCTAGATTATTCCTCTGATTCCAGCACTAGAAAGGCAGAGACAGGAGGATCATGAGTTCAAGGCCAGCCTGGGCTACTACATAGTGAGATGCATCTTAAAAAGAAGATAAAACACAAAACTAGATTATTCTTTAAAAAAAAATGTAAATCTAGGTTAATTAGGAACTTTGAGAGTTTCTTGTGCAAATCCAATCCATCTTTGATTCTAACCCACATTTGATTTTGTAACCTTTTAAAACTGTGGAAAGGATGAGGATTAGAATTAAGGTATACAGTATATTAAACTTCTTCCCATCTACCAATCTCAAAAGGAATAATAGCCTTTGTAAATTTTTGAAATAGCTGTAAGAATATAGTAAAAATATATTCTCTAGAAATAATCATTAATAGAATAGATATTTATATTTTTGTAAGAAAAATTATTTTTAAATGCTAAAAATACTATAAAATAAATTTTTAAAGATTGTTGTTGTTGTTATGTGCCATCGAGTCAGTGTCCGACTCATAATGACCCTCATAGGGTTTTCAAAGGCTGACTGTTTCAGGATTGCCTTGGGAGTGGATTGCCAGGCCCTTCTCCCACTTGCACAGTGCCGGGAATTGAACTTGGGACCTCAGAGACTGCAGTGCAGCACTCTACCAACTGAGCTAAATCCCAGCCCTTTTATAGATTAGGGAGCATTAAAACAGAAATAAGTTTTATATGTATGGCTTTCATTCACTTAATTTCTAAGTCATCTGCAAATTCATTTTATTTTTAATCCCAGATTTAGCACGTAATTTTTAAATTTTCAAATACTTGAATTTTATTTTATTTGGTCATTTTTTTTTTCAATACTAGGGCTTGAACCCAGGGCCTTGCACAGGCTACCCAAGTGTTCTACCACTGAGCTGTGCCCCAAGCCTTGCAATTTTTGAGACAAGTTCTCACTGATTTGCACAGACTGCCTCTGGCCACCAACTCCTGCTGCCTCAGCTTCTCGAGTCACTGGAATTACAGGTGTGTGTCACAGTGTCTGGCAATTTTTTTGTTTTAATTTTTTAGTTAAATACATTACAGCCAGGAAAGTCTGCACATTTTTGTTTCGTTTTGCTTAATTTCATGGAGACATCTGACTGCCTCACAGACACTAGAAGAAGAGATATACAATCTTTGTCAATGCCCTTAGTCAAGAACCACAAAGAACACACCTGTCACTGAACAAATATAGGATGTTTTGACTCATTACAAAGAACCAAGTGTGCCTATGAGATCCACAAAGCATCTCAGTAAAAAGTTGTTAGAAAGCATTTGAAAATGTATTGTAGCATGTGGAAATGTGTTAGGTGATTTGAAGGAAGGCCTATCTAAATGGGGCTTTGCCACTAAACTAGATGCTATCAGAAGGTACAGATCATAATGGTTCTAATCTAGAACGTGAGAAGAAAAGAATGAGGCTAAAGCTGTGATTGGCAAAGAAATAATAGAAACTGATTGGCCAGGATGCTGGGAAGCAGGGGTGGCCACTTGTGGTTTAGACAATGTTCATGTTTCTGTGTGTATTCAGACATAATTAGGAAGTGGCCTTGAGTTTGCCTTAAATGATTACAAACATTTGAATAACCTCATACTGGCAGTGTATGAAGCTGGTGCTCTGTGGCATTGTTTATGTTCAACAGAAGAGTTTCACAGCCTGGCTATGAGTGCCAGACCAGCTCCCAAATGTCAGGGGCTGTTTTCCTCTTTTTCATCTGTATATACACATCTAGATAGATGAACTTGCAGTCAAAAGCTATTCTTCAGCTGGGTAGGGTTGTTGTTGTTGTTGTTGTTGTTAGGTGCCGTCGAGTCGGTATCCGACTCATAGCGACCCTCAGAGAGTTTTCAATGGCAGACTGTTTCGGGATTCCCTTGGGAGTGGATTGCCAGGCCCTTCTCCCATTTTTGCGGTGCTGGGAATTGAACTCGGTACCTCAGAGACTGCAGCGCAGCGCTCTACCAACTGAGCTAAATCCCAGCCCCAGGTAGGGTGGTACATGCCAGTAATCCTAGCACTTAGGAGACAGAGGCAGGAGGATTGCAAATTCCTGGCCAGCCTGGGCTACATAGGGAGACCCTATCTCAAAGGATCAAGAAAAAAAGAAAAAAGAAAAGTGAAAGGAAAAGCTATTATACAATGTGAATTATATATGAATCTTAAAATAGTTACAGAAGATTTTGAATGGTACTTGCCACAAAGAAATGATTGAAGTTTAAGGTAATGGGTATGTTAATGATCCTGAACGGATCATAACCCAATATATATAAGAATCAAAACATCATATTATACCTCATAAATATGTACAAATATTGTGCAACAAAATTTTAAGACTATTTTAAAATTTTTTGAAAGTTGTTATACATTTATTAGGAACATTTCATCTTTCTTAAGGTGTCTACTATATATAATGGACATGGGCATATGTATTTTTAAGTTTTTAAGGAAGTAATTCATTTTATTGTAGAAACAAACAAAAAGGGAAAAGGTAAAAAAGGAAAATCATCTATAATTGAATTGTACTGGTTATGAATTAGTTAATTGATATAATTTCCAGCATTAAATAAACAAAACTTGCTGTGTTATTTGACTAATGTAATTAACTTGGTTATTTGCAATCCAAATTATCATTGCCAACAGAACATGAGAAGAGATCATTCTCTTCTTACCTAAAGATGAGAACCAAGACTATTCATGGCTACTGGAGTGAGAAACGAAAATGGGTGGAAAAAGATCAGAATGAGAGAGGAAAAATCAGAATGAGAGAGGAAAGATCAGAATGAGGGGGAGAACTGGATTCTTCTTAACACATGCATAGTACCTAGTACAACATATTCAGGCATTAAAATGTTTGTAAAAAGGGCAAGGATAGAGTTGATCAGCACTTTTTTCTTTTTTTTTTTCTTTTTTGCTTTTAAAGAAAAATTACTAACATGACAATCATAAATCAAAATTCTCCCTCCTGCCCACAACTTTACCACTTACTTGAGCTAAGAGCTCTGTCTTCACCTAACTCCAGCCTACCCTTCCCTTTTACCCTTTTTCTAACCAGTGTTTCCCCTCCCGAAAACCCTGAACCTCATTTCTTCCATCCTCCTGCCTTCTTCTGGTACTTGGTTGCCTCCTGCTTCCTGAATATGAACTAAGTTTTGCTTCTGCATCTTCCTTCTTCTTCACTTGGTCTAGGATGCACTCATCTCCTAGTCAGCAAAGGCTTCCCAACTTACTTTTACACATTCTTTAAAACTTACATCTTTATGACTCCTCTTCCTAGTAATCTCCTAATACCCCTTCCCCATGGTGTGATCAGGGTAGCCCCTTTCCTAGCACAGCACTGACTGGCACGCATTGGACTATATACCCATTGCAAGCCCTCCAAGATAGGGATTATTTCCAATTACCTTTGTGGCCCTGGAACTTAGAATAAGACAGAAACAAAATAGACCAGAGTAGATGAATATTGAAGTATGAATAAAAATACCTAATGAAATACAGTTGTGTTCCTTTACAACAACATATTCCATGTCCTGTTTTTCCAAGGGTGGTAAGGATTTCTCCTGACTCATTCCACTGTATTGTTGGACTGGTACTCAGATTTCTAAAGTCCCAGCAAAATATTCCTTTGCATTACTGTCCTCATCATCAGGTGCTCTGCAAATAACTGCCAACAAACAGTAAGTGAGAACCATCCTTGCTTACTCAGTGGTGCAAAATCAGTGGAAAGATGCTCAAGGGAGTTATAGAGCATTGACTTCCTAGAATACCTACAACACAGAGGCAATTACAGGATATATACAGAAACAGAGAAATAGTAAGGCCTTTCTGGACAGCTCACACTGGCCTCATGAGAGGTAGGAACAAATACTCCATTTTACAGCAACAAATGTACACAAGCACTAGGCTCCTCTCATGCCAAGGATATACAGAATTCTCTCCTCAACGCTCTGGCAATTATTCTAGCAGGCAGCTTTTGCACATTTCTTCAACATCTCTATTTCTAGGCCTCTAGAAGTCCAACTGCTTCTCTGTCTTTTGATGCTGATCTGAAGCCCAGATGTCATCCAGATGTTAGTGGGTTGCCTCTGCCCTTTTAGTGAAGTTCCATGGTCCTTAAACTAAACCTCATCATGTGTCATGTGGCTCAGACAGGCTTAATTCTTCATTTCTTGGCAGTCTTGGTTCCCATACCAGGTTTAAACTAACTCACTTGCCTTACAAGACTGAATATCTCACTAAGCCTCGCTTTCTTGTCTGTAAGCATTAATACTTGTAGTGTCTAAATCATGGGTTGTTATTAAGGTGAAATTATACCCAATAGCTGGCACAAAGTCAGAATTTCCTACCCATCCATTTTGGGGAAGTCAGAGGACTTGAAACACACAGTCTTTGGGAAAGGGAGAGTAAACTAAGAAATGTTGCATCCAACAAGACAAGAATGTAGTTAACCATTCCAATTGAACAGTGATTCTGTACCAGGTACTGGGCACAGAAAGATGAAAGACAAATGACTGTCAGGGCAGACACACATGCAAGCGAAGGTTGACAATCCAACGTGATATGTGCAGGAGCAGAGGTGGCCTCGAGGTCATGAGATCCTAACCCTGTCTGGGGCTATGAAAGGCTTCAGCAGGGAGCTAGTGCTCAAGCTCTGACCCAAGAAAAACCTTTGGAAACAAGTTGGCAATAGTGTCCCAGAGAACTGAGCAGCAGAGGTGGAAGAGTGTTGGCTCATGCTCAGCAGCAAGATAGCACAGGGATTGAGACTCAAGTTCTAGAGTCAGAGAGACCCTGGATTTCCACCTCAGCACTGTTGCTTACTTACCAGGCCACTGTGGACCACTTTATTAACTCCTCTGGGTCTCAGCCATAGAGTGGGGATAAGAAGGATACCTGCTTCAAAGGGCTGTTTTCAGAGTTAAATTAGACAAGGCACACAAAGGGCTTAGCACAGCACCTCACACACAGCAAATCATTCTAATAGCATTATGTTTATAGGGCTCCCTCTCAAATAAATGTTACGTATTATTATCTGGGAAATGAGGTATGTCAGGCTGATGTGACTATGTTTCATCCCTCAGCAAGAAACAGCACTGGAAGAATCTAAGCATCAGAGTGTAAGGATCATATGTGATTCTTAGAGAATGAACCCAGGCCAGTGGCAGAGTGCAGAGTGGATGGTAGGGGCAATGGCTATCAGCATGAAGATTATTAAGAAAGTTCATAACACAAGAGACAGTAAATGGCCAGGTTTGAGAAGCAGTAAGTAGGAAGAAGAAAAAAAAAAAGGAGAGCAACCCAGGAAGTACTTGGGAAGAACAATCAACAGGACATGGGACATGGTAAACAACCAGTGTGGGGTCAGGTAGGGTGATGAAAGAGGAGGAGGGTGAACATCAGGTTTCTGAGAAGCAGAGGAACATGTTTTCATAGCAAGTTGATAAGCTCAGTTTGGGCCATGAAGCTCTTGCAGGGAGCTCTCAGTGGTCAGGATAGTTGGTCTGTGGGTCTAGAGCTCAGTGTGGATGCTTAGAGGAGCTATAAAGACCAGGAGGTCCTGGCATTCAGGAGGCAGACGCAAGAGGAGCATGAGTTCAAACCCAGTCCAGGCTATGTAGGGATATCCTGTCAACAAAGGGGCAGAAAGGGGCGTGGAGGGGGAGAGAGGGGGATGGATGGGAAAGAGAGAGAGAGAGAGAAAGAGGGAGAGAGATGGAGAAAAAGAGGGAGAAAGAGAAATAAAGAAAGAAAGAAGAAAAGGAAGGAAGGACGGAAGGGAGGAAGGGAGGGAAAGAAAAAAAGGAGCTCATATTAGGTGAAAACCTAAGGCATGAGTGGATTTGGATTTGTTACTGGGAAACAAGTGGATTTGGATTTGTTACTGGGAAACAAGCAGAGTGAGAAGAGAATCCCAAGGACTCTCAGCTTGTAAGGAATGGACAAGGTAAAAGCATCCACAAATATTGTGGTTGTTGTTGTTGTTAGGTGCTGTTGAGTTGTGTCTGACTCACAGCGACTCAAGGTACAACAGAACAAAACACTCCCCGACACTGCCATGCACAACACTATGTCAGTGCTTCTCTGCTGTTCATAGGGCTTTCAATGGCTGATTGTTTTGGAATTGCTTCAGGAGTGGATTGCCACGTCCTTCTCCCATTTGTGCAGTGCTGGGGGTCAAACCCAGGGCCTCAGAGAGCACAGAACAGCAGTCTACCAACTGAGCTAAACCTCAGCCCTTTAATGTTGTGGGAGAAAGAAAAAAAGTAAAAAAGCTAAGTGCTGTGGTACACATCTGTAATCCTAGTAACTCACGAGCCTGAGGCAGGAGAATCATGAATTTGAGGCCAGAGCCAGCCTGCAAAACATAGCAAGACCCTGTCTCAAAATAAAACAAAACAGGGGAGGGCTAACGGGTACAGCTCAGTGGTAGAGCGCTGGCCTAGCAAGAGAATGGCCCTGAGTTCCATGGTCCAGCACCACTAAGTCAATCAATCAATCAATCAATCAATCAATAGAATAAAAGCAGTCAGTGGTTTGGCAGTGAGATGTCAGGTAGCAGTTTCAGGACACAGAATTGAGATTTTCAGGGATTAAGGAAACCAACAGGTGGAGATGAATGTAATCTGCTCCTTTGGAAAGAATAAACAAATACATGGCAATTGTTAGAGGGTAGTATGGAGTCAGAGAAGGATCATTCTGGTTAACTATGAAAAACACGCAGAAAGGTAGCTGACTGACAAGTAAATCACATTTATGTTCTGGAATTTTCCACAGACCTCATCTCTCTTCACCATTCCAGCTTCCTTGTCCTCATTTCCTTCTGAGTGGCTCTTCCTCCCTTCACTCACAGCCCTCACCTCAGACACCCTGGCTTCACCAACCATCTGCAGCATGCCCTCCCTATGGCGCAGTTGTAAAAGCCACATTTTAATAAGAGACTCTGGCAGGCACCACCTCATCCCAATCCTTGCTTTCATGTGGACTTGAGACCCCAGGGTGGACTAGGGCAGGGAAGCAGAACGTCCCCTAGGAACCACTTGATTCCCAAGCCCCTTGGCACTCAACCTCCCAGAAGCTGCAGAGCGCCTTCAGTTGAGCAATGGCCCTACATGGCACACACTGTGCAGGCACAGCTGAGCCCAGCATGACTGAGGAGCTGAATTCTTAGTTTTATTTCACTTCAATTAATTTAAATTGAAACAGCCACATAGGACCCTTGGCCAACACAGTGCACTGTGCATCTCTAAGCAATCCCAGATGAGTGGACTCTAGCACCAGAGCAAAACCCTGAGAATTTCTTAAGAGCCCCAGGCCAGGCACCAGGTGACTTGGAACCTATGCCCTGGGTGGGCCACTGCTCTCTCCAAGGGCAGTCAGGGCAGGACAGTAAGAGAGGGTGAAGATGAGCAGGAGAACGCAGCAAGGCCTGCATAGGCCCTGTGGGAGGACTGCCAGGGTACAGGGTATGAAGATAAAGCAAAAGGAGAGCTAGAAAGGGGGGCGGGGAGGAGGAAAGGCAGAAGCATGCCTGCAGTGGACTTGGACCAACACCAAACCTGGTGAGCTCCATGAGACCCGTCTCTGTTCCCCTTTCTTACTGTAAAATCTCATGGAAGGACCATTGTTGTTGTTAGGTGCCCTCAAAGTGACAACAGATGAAACACTATTGTCAGTGCTTCTCTGCTATTCATAGGGTTTTCAATGGCTGATTGGTTTTTTGAGAGTGGGTTGCCGGGTCCTTTTCCCAAGCCTACAGCACCTCGTGTTCCCACTTGGTCTCCCATCCAAGTACTAACCAAGTCCGACCCTGCTTAGCTTCCAAGATCTTACGGGATCAGACACCACAGTGGTACGGCTGCAGGAGGAAGGACCATTACAGATTTCCTTATGCAGACCCCTGGCCTGCAGTGATACCACTGTGGCGTGCGATCTCTTCAGATCTTGCAAGTTAAGCAGAGTGGGGCCTGGTTAGTACTTGAATAGGAGACCGCCTGGGAACACCAGGTGCTGTAAATTTGGGAGAAGAACCCAGAAACCCATTCTCAAAAAAACAATCTGCCATTGAAACCCCTCTGAATATCAGAGAAGCACTAACAGTATTGCTTTGCCTGTTGTACATAGGGTGGCTATGAGTTGGATACCGACTGGACGGCACTAACAACAACAATGCAGATCCCTGGTTCTACAGAGGAATAAACTGAGGCCAGGAAAAAGGACCGAACTGTCCAGAGTTCATATATTGATTCTGTAGCAGGATCAGGACCCATCCTCAACCACCACCTTCAACCCTTCCTTCCCCTCCGCCCCTAAGCAGCTCCCCTACAGCAAGGCGGAGCTGCGGAAGGAGAACTGCAGGTAGACAAGGAGCAGGCAGAGGGAGCCCCAGAGGAGGCACCAGCGGAGGGAGAAAAAGCTGTGGCCAAAGCCCGGCTGCGCTGCTGCGGAGGTGTCAGGGAAGGAGCCCACCGCCGCCTCCTCCTCCAGAAGCTTCTCGCTGGGCTTCCAGTGCGCCACGCCCTCCCGGCAGGCCTCGCAGAACTCGGCCCGATGCGGCCAGCGGTCAGGGCGGCTGGCCACGTGGATGCGGTACTGGCCGCCGTCTTCGCAGTAGCACTGCTCCCGCAGGCTGGTGATGAGGTTGTCCACCAGGCTCTCGATGTTCTCCTCCAGCATGCTTGACTCGTCCAGTCGCGCTGTGCCGCACTCGTAACACAGCTGCTTGAACACGCGCATGCGCACCGAGCCCATCCGCCGGGCGCGGTCCAGGTGCATGTGGAAGAGGATGACCACGTTGGCCGACTGCCAGGTGTGCCAGCACCAGGAGCAGTGGAACCTTAAGAGAGGGAGAGGAAAGTGGAGAAGGTGTGAGTCCCAGTGACGGTCCACCCTGGGGATCCCAGAAAGGAAAGGCCTGTGTAACCGAGCCTAGGAATGGAAGCGGACTGGGTACTGCTGTGTGGGTTCTTTAGCGCTCCGAGGCCATCGGCTCCGGCCTCCTCCTGGTGAACACCCCTGAGACTAGACCAGCCTCCTCAGGAGCCCAGCGCTGGAGCCATCAGGCAACCATCACTGCTCTGGAACCTGCCTCTTGCGTGCCCTACTGCGGCCTCAGCTCCCCCTAGCCTAAGGTGCGCAGGGTTCTGGGCCTCATTTCTTGTCTGTGAAATGCTGTGTGGTGGTGTCCAATAACGGTCCTTCTACTCAGATCTCTGTGACTGATAATGGGGAATCTGTCTCATGCATCCTGCTTGCTCTGAGGAGAATAGAACCCAAAACAGGTCCTGCCATGCTGTAGGCCCCGAGTTAACCACTGAGACTGACCTGTGATGGTGATAGATTGGACCACAAAAGGATGACCAAATTTGATCCCTATATCTTCACAAAAACACTCACTTGAGGAGTCACCCCTAGATCTCCATCCAGCCCTATAGTGAGAACAGGAAAAGTAGATTCTGGTCCCTAACCTGCACCACACACACACACAAATTTGTCAAACCTGGGCTTCTTGAGATCCAACCTCAAGAAACATGGAGGGAGCACGCCTGGGGAGAGCCAAGCCCCACTCCCCCAGCCCTCACCAATGCTTGCACACCTTCAGGGACAGAGTGCTTATTACCTCCAGGGAAGTTACTTTTATTGCTGAGGTAAACCTCTTCTAAGCCCCTGTTACAAAGTCTTCAGAGACAGGTGAGTGTCCACTGAGCTGTGTCTGCCTTCATCTGTGGCTTTTACTCTACCCATTGTATGATGGCTTTGAAGGGCCACTGGAGAAGAACCCAACTTGATCAACAGGCACAGTCACCACTTCTGTATGCCAATTACTGTTCAGCCCAGGCTGTGGAATGGCACTGAAGCCAAGCCAGCCCCGGAGCCCCAGAGGCTATTGACAATGTGAGCACAAACTAGAACTGAGCATAGAACAGAACTGAGCACCACCCAAACAAAGCAGGCTTGGTAGGGCAGAGCAGCCTCTTGGTCCTGAGCCAGAGGTGGGGGGCATGCATAACCAAGCTGGGCCAGTACTGCACAGCACCAGGTTTAATACTTCTGAAGGCTGAAAGTAGAATCAGCCTGTGTGCAGAGTGAGTGCAAGGGCAGCAATTCTCTAGTTCTGCCTGAGGCCAGCCAGGAGCCCCAAGTCACCAGCCAGTAACAGGACCAGCTGAGCCCTGAGGCAAAAAGAACCATGAGTTTGTTGAGCTGAGCCCCTGTGCTCCTGAGCCCTGCAACCAAGTTTGCAGTCTTTCTCCCCTTTCTCCAGGTAGCTCAGCTGTTCCATGTTTTCAGTCTGCTTCTCCCACACCTTTTAAAATTAGCCAGGCCAAACGTATTTTCCCTCCCTCCAGCTACATCCCAGATCTTAAATCCCCAAATATCAGACCTGGGTGAGCAGGGAGTTAAGGATCATTTTAGTGAGATGAGGCTGAGGCACAGAGAGAAGAGCGCCATCCATGTACGCCCAGCTCAAGACAGAGTCAGCGCCCAGCCTGTAACAGGTACCCAACCAATGATCTTTGAATTGGCTTGAATTAACATGGCCAAATCAACCTCTGTTCTCTGTCTTTTGTCAAGATTGTTGTTGTTAGGTGCTGTTGAGTCGGTATCCGACTCATAGCGACCCTACATACAACAGGCGAAACACTATTGTCAGTGCTTTTCTGCTGTTCATAGGGTTTTCAATGGCTTTGTCAAGGTAGTTTCAGTTTGATATTTGTCTTGGAGCAAGAGTACAAATGTAAGCTCCCATTCATAGACTGTGTCCTTCCATCCCCACCCTCAGAACCACTCTGTACCCTGAGAGGCTTCAGACACATACATGTGTAAAAACCCAGTCTCTGTGTCCAGATTTTGTCCACACTTCCAAAACACAGCCACCTATTGGCCTCTTTTGAATCATTGGCCCAGTGAGAAAGACTTTATAAACTCTGCAGATTTGGGGCAGGGAATGCTGTAGCCCCAGTCCCAAATCACAGTCCAGAAGAGGGAGAGGACCATGGGCTTTTGGATGGACATGTCTCTAGGGCCTCAAGGACACCTTGCATGGTGGGAGGTGTGGAGTTCATATAAAGTAGGGAACCCTAGACCTTAAAGACCTAGGAGAAGCCCTGCCCAGTTCTAAGCCTTGGTGTTGTGGCCATAGGTAATAGAGTCAGAAGGGACTAAGCAGTGATTTAAGGGTAACCCCCTCATTTTGCAAATGTGAAAATTGACAGCCAGAGAGGGAACGGGACCTGCCCAAATTTGCAGAGCCAGTTAGCTATAGAGCTAGTTCCTAGTACATAGCAGTGGTCAATAGCTGCCTCTAGATTCAAATCAAGTTGCATTTAGCTGACAGGACAGATCCAGGCCCAGATGACAGCCCCACCTGCCTCCTAGATTGAGACTTTTTTCAGTAGCCCTCAGAGCCCCCTCTAATTCACCCTCTCATCCCAAGTCAGAGCTCACAGGTACACTGAAGTCACTAACGCTCTTCATTTAATGTAAAAAATCAAGATCCAAAGCTGGAATCACACTTCCCAGGGTCCCCCAGGGAGTCTGTGGTAGAGCTACAGGTAGAGCCAAGGCCAGTGTGACCCTCCTGGAAGTCCTTTCTCTGTTCCCCAAGGTGAGCTGAGAGTGAGACTGACTCTTCTGTCAGACCCAGACTCTTTCATCCCAGGAAGGTAGCCCAGGGCTGGGACACACTGGGCCTCTCACCTGCCTGAGGCATGCTGCTCCAGGTACTGCTTCCAGCCAGGGGCCAGCTTGTTGGCCTTGAGGTTGGGGTCAATGACGAGCTCCCAGCTGTCAGAGGGCTTGGCCACCTCCATCTTCTCATAGAAGACTTTCTTCCACTCGCAAGTGGTCAGGCTGGTAGACATGGTCCTTGTGGCAGGAGTAGAAGTTGAGCTCAGCCGGAGGAAGCACCCAGATAGATCCTGGATAGGTGTGGGGGAGTGCAGTCTCTATGGTCTGAAAAGCCTCATCCATGGGACCCAGCTCCCTCCTTCGTCACCCTGGAACTTGTTGCCATGGCAGCCAGGCAAGTGCCAAGAGCCAGGACTGGGGAGGCGGGATGCCTCAAGGGAGAGTTCCAGGGTCCTGAGCTTGGCAGAGGGGCAGGGATGGGCAGGGATGCTGAGTTAGTGGAGAGAGAAGGGTGGGAAAGCCAACCCCAGGCTGCACTCACCCAGGCCTCCGCAGGTCCCCAGGAGATGAGGACTAGGCAGTGGCCTTGCTTCACCCTCTGCACTTCTCGGCTTCTCACAGGGTGAGCTATGGTAACCATGACACTGTAGGGATTCAAGGAGAAAGAAGGACAGGGAAAATCAGAGCTTGCTGCTCCCACACTGCTGATGTGCTGTGACCATCTTCTGTCTGTACCATGCACAAACTGCTTGACCTGTGTGCTGGCCAAGCAGCTCAAGAAACTGAGGTTTTCACAGCTGTAAGCGGTTCATCCACAATTCAGATCCAGGCCCTCCGACACTACGTCCATTTCTTCGTTTATCGAAGGACTACTTTGCTCCTAACACAAGGAGACAGGGAAAGAAATAATGTGCTCCCTTTGTTTGGGGAGATCTCAGACCCACTGGGGAGACAGAATGTAATTTAATACTCCATAAGAAGCACAGTTGTACCATTTCAGATTTATGGAGTCCCAGGATGTGAAAGCTCACATTCAGGCCCTGGCCCCAAGGCTTCCTGTGGCTACTGCTGGAGGATCAAGATTGTTCTGGGCGACAGGCTCCTGCTGCCTCAGCTGCTGCAGAACTGCCATGGGGGAGTCACAGCTCCCTGATGCCTAATTTAAATACTTTAGAGACTAGAGGGGACTTGCACTCCAGTTTTGCAGAATCTAGGGGAAGGAAGTCCCCTGGAGGGAAGCAGACTCTGGCAGGAGAAAGGCCAGGCAACGTGGCTGCTCACCTGGCTCTGCCTAGGCTTCTGGGAGGCTTCTCTGACAGCTGTAACAATGTGGAAATTTGGGCACTGAGACATGGAAACATGCAGAGTGAGGAGCAGACTGACCTAAAAGGCTGGCTGAGAACCAGAAGTTTTCAGTGTTGGGTTCCAGACTTGGCACTTGCCTCCAAGTGATTTTCCTGTGAGGTGAGGTCAGGGCAATGCCACCAGACCCTTCTATAGAACAGAGAAGTGTCCTCTACTATGTGCTGAAATCCACAGAAAGGACAAAACTATGTCACAGAGCCATTGACAGACAGCTCTAGGAGGGACCTTTATTTGTTAAAAATCTGATTCTTCATTGCAATCTCTGTTTCTTAATCAAAATCTCTTGACATTGACATAGGACAATTGAGGTCCCGAAATGGGAAACTACATGCCCAAAGCCTCCAGACTGGGCTGCTCATACCTCACTGGGACTCTCTTGGAAGCTAGCTACCTGACCAGGTGATGTGGTAGATCCAGGAGTTCCCAGGAACTGGATGAAGCAAAAAGGAGCCTTGGCCTGGAAAGAGCTGTGTGGCAGAGTGAAGCCCTGAGAAATGTTATACCATTGTTCTCAGAAAAAATGGAGGCAAAACAGAAGGAGAGCGAGAACTGTCAGGCTCATCCGCTTTGTTTTGTTTTGTTCTGCTTCTCTAGAATGATGCAATCCCCTTAGGCCTAAGGTCAGGTTTAATTTAGAGCAGGCACTCTGTAAGCAGAGACCAGTGTAATTCATCTTTCTGTGCAACAGGTTACTACCGAATCCACAATTTAAGTGTTCTTTAATATATGTGTCCAGCTGTGGCCGTACCACATACTGTCAATTTCATTGTACATTACTCCTTTATCCTTAATCCAGGTAGTAGTCTTAAAAATAAATGCATTTTATTCCTGTATAAAATAAGCTTCTTAGCTGGGCATTGTGGTGCACACCTATAACCCAGTTACTCAGGAGGCTAAAGCAGGAGAATTGTAAACCTGAGGCTAGAGGCAGCCTGTGCAACTCAGTAAGACCATGTCTCAAAATAAAAACAAGAAAAAAGCAAAACAAGACAGAAATAAATAAATGAATAAAATATTGCCCACCTATATCCTGCAAATAAAATTGGTTACTTCTCAAATATGTAATTAGGATTAATAAGTATTTTTAAAGAAAATGAAAACAAAAATAAAACTTTTGAAAAATATTTGTTATTCAGATTTTACCTATTATAATAATATAATATCAGTGTGTAGCCTAAAGTAACAAAGTAATGAAGACTTGGCAAAGTGGGTAGATCAAAATCACCTGGGGACTTTTGAAAACCATATAAAACTCTTACCCTAGAGATTTCAATACATAATCTTGAGGGATTATGTTCACCTCCATCCACTCAGTCCTGAAAAGAATCCGTACTGTTGTTAGCCATTGTCACCAAACGGAGTATATTGTCTGTCCCACAGGCTACCAAAGGCCAAAAAAGAAGAAAAGAACAGCTTGAGTAAAACAAGTTAGTGGCTCATGGTGTGTGTGTGTGTGTGTGTGTGTGTGTGTGTGTGTGTGTGTTTTGTTTGTTTGTTTTGTTTTATTTTGTGATACTTAGAGGTTGAAACCAGGCCCTTGCACATACTGAGCAAGTACTCTACCACTGGGCTGCACCTCCAACCCATTTTCTATTTTATATCTTGAGATAGTGTCTTACCAAGTTATACAGGCTGCCTCTGGCCTCAAACTCATGATCCTACTGCCTCAGCCTCCCAAGTCGCTAGCATTAGAGGTATGTGCACCCCTGTGCCTGGCTGGTTCATGATGTTTCTTGACTAAGAAACAAACCCATGGGAAGTAAGAGTTCTGTTCTATTTTCCTTGTCTCTCCACAATTCAAAGAACCACAGAAGGTTCTACAGGGAAACCCAAGGTCACCTGGAGCATCCTTTTCAAGAGATGCTAAGAAGGCTTCTCCATCCCCAGGATGCAGCACTCAGAGGCAGCACAGTCCAAGCTCCAATCTTCCCACAGAGGATGTTCTCTGAGTCACTAGGGAGTTCACACAGTCAGAAAAGTTCACAGCTCTCCAACAGTGAGGCACAGTGGAAAAACACTTCCAGGGAAGATTTTATGTTGCTCTTTTATTAGCATAAAATAGTAGCAGCCACACCAAATGCAAGCAGCCAACATCCTATTACTGCTGAAGTGTTCCGGGGTCCAAAATCTATATGCCATGCTTCCCAGCACCCAAAGGCTCTAGAGTCTACATTAACAATGGCCATTTTGGCATTAAGTTATAGTTAGATAGGAGTAAGAAGTTCTGGTATGCTATTGCACTGTTATTGTTGTTGTTGTTAGGTGCTGTACAGTCAGTGTCCCACGCATAGCAACCCTATGTACAACAGATGAAACACTATTGTTACTGCTTCTCTGCTACCTATAGGGTTTTCAATGGTGGATTGTTTTTGGGGAGTGGGTAGTTGGGTCGTTCTCCAAAGCCTACAGCACCTGGTATTCCCAGGCAGTCTCCTATCCAAGTACTAACCAGGAACCTGCTTAGCTTCTGAGATCTGATGCCATAGTGGTACGGCTGCATGCATTGCACAGTTAAATGACTACAATTGTCAGTGGCAGTGGACACACAGCCCAGTGCTGCTGCCTATAACATGAGAAGTTCCCCTCCTAGGGACCTCCACTCAGCTGAAGGGAGGTGCTTGACTCCTTGGCAGAAATAATACTTCAGGACAATTCAGAGTGAAAGTGAGTTTATTAAATAGGGATAAGAGATGATACATGATTTAGATTTAATCATAGGCATTCAGAGAAAAGAGATGCTTAGAATAATATAGATATGAATGTAGGTTTCTCAAGGACAGAATCATATCTGAGTGTCTTAACAATAGTTTAACACACACACGCACGCACACATGCACGCACGCATATATTTTTGTAACTTTTGAAGTTACAATCACATTTAGAAATGAAGCAAAGCTTAAAATTAAGAAAAATTTAAAAATTAAGTAAAAATTATATGATCTGGTTCACTTATTTTTCTTATCTTAAAGAATTTTCTTTTGTAAGCAAAATTGTAAGATGGTTTTATAACATGCAGTATTGAGGGTGGAGTCAAGATGGCGGACAGATAACACACACCTTCTGTTCCGGAGTAATGGGAAGCCTGGATTAGGGGTTTAAAACTCAAATTGAATAAATAGAAACAGTGATAATTTAGTTTGAGAGATAGAGAATGAAACTAGGCGTACACTGAAATCAAGGATTTGGCTTCGGAGGAGCTACACAGTGGTCAGCAGTGGGACCACCGCCATTTCACCATCACACAGATGGCTGATAGAATCCCGGAGACCAGGAGGGGACTTCGCCCACACGCACCCACGGGGCCCGGACCCAACACGGAGTGCAACCTTGGCAGCACACTCTCACCCTGCCTGTGGGACACAGACTGCAGATTCTGGGTGAGTCAGTTTGAGGTGGCACACGGAATCGCCATCTGTAGCGGCCACAGAGCAAACAGGGAAGCCGGTGTCAGCAATCTGCGTCTAGAGCTGAGACTCAGCTCCCTCCCTCCTGTTGTGGAGGGTCAGGTCTACAGACGCGAACTCCACAGATATATGGGCACACATATACCCAGATCCCAGACACACCAGAGGTGAGCCCAAATCAACCCACTGTACTGTGGAGAAATCTGGGGTTTGTGGAGGCGACTGAGCCCCATGTGGACAGAGAGCTCCTTTTCGGCAGAGCCTAGTGGCACAATTAACCACAAGCAGAGCAGTTCTGAGTGCAATCACAGCACACGACAAAATCTGTTTCAGATTCCCTCTGGGTCAGCGGACAGCATCCTGCCCACAAGAGGATATGGTCTTCCCAAGTGGGCAGAAAACCCTGCAATAAAAACTCCATGATAGCAGCCATATTCCCCCCATGCTGTAGGTTTTGGGGAGGAAATCTCTGATTTGGGGAATTGGCGCCCGATCTACGTGGGACAGGGAGAACTCCAGGGAAGACCCCACAGGTTCCACTGCCTCTCGAACAATACAATAGTCACAGAGTATTTCGTGGAACAGTCTCTTTGGGCACTCGGGGCCGCAATTAAATCCAGGTTATTATGAAGTGTTTTGCTATATCGACCCAATAAGACCGACTGTTATTGTGGATTGTGTGGAAATACTGCCACCCTGAGCTCTGTAGGGAGCACTGCACCCTGCAGTATCGACTCCACCTGGTTGAACTGGGTGTACTCAGTTCAGACTCCACCTCCAAGAAAATATGTTTCTTTTTTTAACGGGGATTAACCCAGGGTCTTGAGCCTGCTTCCTTTGTGGAAACTGGATCAACCCCCAGCCCATATATTTTTTGCTTTTTGAGACAGGGTCTTGCTGGGCTGCACAGATCTTGGGCTTGCGATCCTCCTGCCCCCATCCCCGAAGCCACTGGGATCCCAGGCGTCCATCACTGCACCTGACTACAAGAGTTTTTATATGTATGTGGGAACGTCTATGTGTGAGGTCTGGAATTTAATTTTATTTTATATTTTATTCTATTTTCTTTTCTTTTTTCATTTATTTATTTATTTATTTATTTATTTATTTTTGTACAGGGGTTTGAACTCCGGGTTCTGTGCCTGCTTGTTTGGTAGGTGCTGGACTGCTGTGCTGCACCCCAGGACCCTTTTTTTTTTTTTTTTTTTTTTTTTTTTTTTTTTTTTTTTTTTTTTTTTTTTTTTTTTTTTTTTTTTTTTTTTTTTTTTTTTTTTTTTTTTTTTTTTTTTTTTTTTTTTTTTTTTTTTTTTTTTTTGCTTTTTGAGACAGGGTCTAATTGGGTTGCACAGAAATCAGGCTTGCGTCCCCCCTGCCTCCGGCCCCCAAGCCACTGGGATTGCAGGTGTGCACCACCACATCTGACTACAAGTGCTTTTATTAGTGTTTGGGAGAGTGTATGTGTGAGATTTGCCTCTTTTTTCTTTTCTTTTCTTTCTTTCTTTCTTTCCCTTTTTATTTCTCTCTTTTTCTTCCCTATTTTTCTTCCTTTCTTCTTTTACTCCCTTCCCTTTTTCTAGTCTCCTTCTCTATTTCTTAAGCTATATATGTGTCATTGTTTTAATCATTTATCCCTTAAATCTTAACCTTAATATCAATTTTGACAGTAATTTCTATCAGCCTCTGTCCTCTACCTCCTCCTTCCCCCTCTTCTATCACCAGATTCCCCCCTTTCTCACCCCACAGAAGAGAAACAAAATCTATCACCTCCCTAACCCTTACCCCCCTTGGAGTTGGGCTGGTAGATTAAAGTGTCAACCACTCAGACCAAATAGCTGAAAACATACCCAGCTCATAAGTTCTAATAAGCACCAGAGATTCAGCACCAATTTCAAAGGAATAACAGAGGAAGAAGTTCTGAATAGCCAGGTGAGACAAATTCTATTTCCCGGACCACATTATGGGAAAATCAAGTAAATCTACAAAAACCACAAGGGGGCAGGATGGAGCTGAAGGCTCCACAGATAATAAACGCTCAACAGATCACTCCAAGGACTCGGCAATTCTTAGAGATCTCTGAGTTGGAGTTCAGAATCATGGTTATAAGCATGCTAAGAGAAATAAAGACAAATACTAAAAGTACACTGGAGATAATTGAAAGAAAGTTTTCTAATTTGGAAGCTGCTCTGTCATCCCAGTTAGAAATGATTAAGAAAAATCAAGCCACTTTGCTTGATACTCAATCCAAATTATCAGAATTGAACATGGCTAAAGAATCCATCTCTACAAGACTGGATAAATCAGAGCAAAGGATCTCTGCGGCAGAAGATGACATAAATGAGCTGAAACACAAGCAATTAGAAATGGAGTCAATGATAAAAGTTTTAAAAAAAGATTTCCAAGAGAACTCAGATAGAGTGAAAAAACGAAATATAAGAATTATGGGTATTCATGAATGAGAAGAAAGAATCACTGGAGGCCTTCACAACCTAGTAAATGATATCCTCAAGGAAAATTTACCAAAGATAGCACAGGAAATGGATATATACACCACTGAGACTTTCAGGACTCCCATGAAGGCTGACTTAAATAGATCATCCTCGAGACATATCATGGTTCGATTCCTGTCATTAGAGACCAGAGATGCTATCCTGCAAGCAGCAAGACAGAAGCCCCTTATTACTTATAAAAATCAGCCAATAAAAATTACTGCAGACTTTTCCATATCAACATTGAAAGCTAGAAAGGAATGGGCACGGGTGATTCAAATATTAAGAAAAAACAATCTCCAGCCTAGACTAACATATCCAGCAAAATTATCATTGATAATAGATGAGGAATATAAGACATTTAATGACACTGAAGCTTTTAAACAATATGCAACCACCAAACCAGCACTGGAGAGGATAATAAATCAATTACCACATCCAGGAGAGTTAAGACAACCCTACAAAGGAAATCAAAGAACCAGTTAACTGAGATGAGTCCAACACAAGAAAGGTCCAAAGAAAACATGAATCATAAATCAGTAACAGGTAATGATTGGATAAATGACAATAAATGCTCCTCAATAATCTCTATTAATGTAAATGGTCTTAACGCACCAATTAAGAGATAGAGGTTGGCTAATTGGATGAAAAAACACAAACCATCAATATGTGGTATTCAAGAAACTCATCTAACTCACAAAGACTGGAATAAACTGAGAGTTAAGGGCTGGAAAAATGTATACCTAGCAGGGGGAGAACAAAAGAAAGCAGGTGTGGCAATTTTAATTTCAGATAGATTAAATTTCACTCCAAAACTAATTAGAAG
>VMDO01023990.1:0-30570 GCA_007922755.1 Pedetes capensis
TGTCAGGCCAATGACCTTTTCATTGCAAATACATTTTTTCAACATCATAAACGGAGACTATACACATGGACTTCACCAGATGGAACATACAGGAATCAAATTGACTACATATGTGGGAAGAGACGATGGAAAAGCTCTGTACAAAATGTCAAAACAAGACCAGGTGCTGACTGTGGATCAGACCATCAACTTCTCATATGCAAGTTCAAACTGAAGCTGAAGAAAATGAGAACAAGTATACGAGAGCCACAGTATGACCTTGAGTATATTCCACCTGAGTTCAGAGACCACCTCAAAAATAGGTTTAATGCATTAGACACAAATGACAGGAGACCAGAAGAGTTATGGCATGACATAAAAGATATCATTCAAGAAGGAAGCAAAAAGTTCTTAAAAAGAGAAGAAAGAAAGAAAAGACCAAATTACATGTCAAAAGAGACACTGGACCTTGCCCTCCAACATCGAGCAGCTAAAGCAAAAGGAAGACATGATGAAGTTAAGGAACTAAACAGAAGATTTCAGAAGGCAGCTTGAGAAGACAAAAACAAATATTATAATAACATGTGCAAGGAGCTGGAGACAGAAAATCAAAAGGGAAGAACTTGTTTCTCAAGCTTAAGGAAGTGAAGAAAAAATTCAAACCTCAAGTGGCGGTAGTGAAAGATTCTACAGGGAAAATATTAAATGATGCAGGAAACATGAAAAGAAGATGGGAAGAATACACAGAGTCATTATACAAGGAAGAATTGGTAGATGACCAACCATTCGAAGAGGTTGCATATGAAGAGGAACCAATGGTGTTGAAGGACGAAGTGGAAGCTGCCTTGAAAGAACTGGCGAAACACAAGGCTCCAGGAATTGATGGGATACCAATAGAGATGTTTCAACAAACAGATGCAGCACTGGAGGTGTTAACATGTTTATGCCAACAGATCTGGAAAACAGCTACTTGGCCAACTGACTGGAAGAGATCCATATTTGTGCCTATTCCCAAAAAAGGGGATCGAACTGAATGTGCAAACTATTGGACAATATCATTAATATCACACACCAGCAAAATTCTAGTAAAGATCATTCAGAAGGGACTGCAGCAATATATAGACAGGGAATTACCGGAAAATCAAGCGGGATTCAGAAGAGGGCGAGGAACCAGGGACATCATTGCTGATGTCAGGTGGATATTAGCTGAAAGCAGAGAATATCAGAAAGATGTCTATCTATGTTTTATTGATTACGCAAAAGCATTTGGTTGTGTGGATCATAACAAATTATGGATAACACTTCGGAAAATGGGAATACCAGAACACCTAATTGTGCTCATGAGAAATCTGTACATGAACCAGGAGGCAGTTGTTCGAATAGAACAAGGAAACACTGCGTGGTTTAAAGTTGAGAAAGGTATGCATCAGGGCTGTATACTTTCACCCTATCTCTTCAATTTATACGCTTAGCAAATAATCCAAGAAGGTGGACTTTATGAGGAAGAATGTGGCATCAAGATTGGAGGAAGACTCATTAACAACCTGCGTTATGCAGATGACACAACTCTGCTTGCTGAAAGTGAAGAAGATTTAAAACATTTACTGATGAAGATCAAAGATCATAGCCTTCAATATGGGTTACAACTAAACATCAACAAAACAAAAATCCTTACAACTGGGTCAGCACGCAACTTCACAATAAATGGAGAAAAGATTGAGGTTGTCCGAGATTTTGCTTTGCTTGCCTCTATAATCAACACCTGTGGAAGCAACAGTCAAGAAATCAAAAGACGCATTGCTCTAGGAAAAGCTGTGGCAAAAGGTCTCTTTAGAGTATTGGAAAGGAAAGATGTCACATTGAAGACGAAGGTGCATCTGACTCATGCCATGGTATTTTCAGTGGCATCATATGGTTGTGAAAGCTGGACATTGAACAAGAGAGACAGAAAAAGAATTGATGCTTTTGAATTGTGCTGGAGACGTCTATTGAGGATACCATGGACTGCCAAAAGAACCAACAAATCTGTCTTAGAAGAAGTGCAACCAGAGTGCTCCTTGGAAGCAAGAATGGCCAAAGTGCGTCTTACATATTTCGGACATGTAGTCAGGAGAGATCAATCCCTGGAGAAGGACATCATGTTTGGGAAAGTGGCAGGTCAACACAAAAGAGGAAGACCCTCCACCAGATGGATTGACACAGTGTCTGCAACAATGGGCTTAAACATAAATAAGATCGTTTGCCTGGCACAGAATCGGGAAGTGTTTCGATCTGCTGTACATAGAGTCGCTATGATTCGGACTCCAGTCGACGGAACCTAACAACAACAACATAATGAGCATGTGCAGCCATGTTTGAGGACCTACTTTATTCTTACCATAGCAGTTCTCAACTTTTTTGGTCTCAGGATACCTTTACACACGTACAGTTAATTGAAGACTCCAAGAGGTTTTGTTTATGTGGTTTAGCTGGTATTTGTTGTTGTTCGCTGCCTTCAGGTTGGATCCGACTCACAGAGACCCTAACTATAGCAGAAGGAAACACTACCCAGCACTGTTCCATATACACACAATCTTTTTATGTTTAAGCCCATTGTTGCAGTCACTGTGTTCTCATTTTGAGTCATGCCACATCAGCAAAAGGAGATTCTAGGGGCTTTACCCCATTCCTGTCCTTAAGGTCAACTCTACTTTAAGGGGTGGGGGTTGGCTCATTTGGTACAGTGCTGCTCTGCACTCTCTGAGGCCCTGGATTCAATCCCCAGCACCGCAAAAACGGGAAAAGAACATCAGAATCCATTCCCAGAGCAATCCTGAAACAATCAGCCATTGAAAATCCCATGAGGGTCGTTATGAGTCGGACCCAACTTGATGACACCTAACAACTACTACTTTTGAGGAGGCAATTCTTCCCCAGTTGTTTCTGGAATGCCTTCCAAGTTGGGCGGGGGGTACTCATTTTCCAGCACTGTATTTGACATTGTTTTTCTGGCACTATATTTGACAGTGCTTCTGTGCTATTCATAGGGTTTTCAATGGCCAATTGTTTTAGGAGTAGGTTGCTGGGTCCTCCTTAGTCTGGAAGCTTAGCTGAAACCTGTACACAATGGGTGGCCCTGCTGCTATCTGAAGTACAGGTGACATAGCTTTCAGCATCACAGCAACATGCAAGCTTCCATAGCATGACATGGGGAATGCTGATATTTAGTATGTTAAAAAATTTAAAGCTCCAGGTGTGGTGACGCACACCTATAATCCCAGCGACTCCGGAGGCAGAGGCAGGAGGATCGCAAGTTCGAGACCAGAGGCAGTCTGCATAACTTAGTGAGACTCTGTCTCAAAAAGTTAAAAAAAAAAAAATGGGCTGAGAGTGCAGCTCAGTGGTCCAGCACTTGCAAAGCATACAAGCAGGAGGCCCTGGGTTCAACCCCCAATACCGCAAAAAAAAATAAAATAAAAATAAAAAGCATTTATTAATTTATTTAAAAATAGTACTAAATCTATTATGTCATCACAAAAATGTTTTGCCATTAAAAATAACTATGTATTTCAAAACAAAAATTAGAAGAGTAGCATCATTTTATAATTATGCAAATCTCTCTAGTGTCTAGCTTAGTAGAGGATACCTACTATATCATGTCTATTGTGATGTGTTGTTTTGGGTGATATATAAGAAGAAAATTCAGTTTCACACTAACAGATAAAGGAAAAGAATTTTATTAATTTTTTCCTGATAGCTGTATACTTTCTTCTTTGATCCTACACCAAAATTCTACAAGATAGTATTTTCTTAAAGGTTATTTTTAATATGGAATTTAAAGCCATACTAATGAACCATTTATTCTCTTACATTAAAATCTATTGGTATGTATTGTTCTTTGTTTTTCTTATGGTTCTGGGGATTGAATCCAGGGCCTCATGCATGCTAGACAAGCAGTCTACCACTGAGCTACATCCAAGCCCCTGTATTGTTCTTTGAATGGATATTTTAACCATATATGACATTATGGATTAGTCATTTATTACATGTTGGTTCCCTGAGTTATGTAGATCTACCAAAATTGACACATTTCATTGTATACTGTCAAAAATCACATTTTAAAATCTTAGTTTTATCAGAAGTGTCTTTAAGTATTGGGAAGCTGTCAGGCTCACAGGGGTAGAAACAAGTGTTCCAAAATTCTAATTTGCACTTGGAAGACTAAATTTTACCATGGATAATATATATTATCAGAGTTTTTCCCTTATGCATCAGGGTTATTTAATTCTTTTTTGAGAAACTGTCTGCCAGATATTCGTGTTAGAATAACTATAGTTTGCCTCCCATTCTTGCATGTAAAAATTGTATTCTATAGATAGGTAGCTAGTTTAGCTTGCAACTCAGACAGTTGCACAAATAGTTTTCCTAGAACAACCTTCATTCTTCAGATGTGCTTTGTGTCTAGTTTCTATTTTATCACACAAAACAGTAGATTTATACTCAAGGATTGAGATCTTTAAATTTTACTACATTTTACTACATCACTAAGGACATTTTTTTTGAGACAGGCTCTTGCTGTGTAGCCCAGGCCATCCTAGAATTTGCTGTGTAGACCAGGCTGACCTTGAACTAGCATCAATCTTCCTGCCTCACCCTCCTGAGTGCTGGGATTACAGGTGTGGACCACCATGCCTGGCTCCATCAGGGACATTCTTAAGTGGAAGTGTTTTAAAAATGCATGGTAGAGAACAATACAGTGACTATGACTATAATTTGCTGCTGCTGCCCCGATTCATGTTTATAAGGCACCAGGTGTTTTACCCACCATTGCTTCTGCATCATCAGTACAAATAGTATTGTTGTGAAAATAATTTTGATCTCAGTGCCCCCTGAAAAGGTATCAGGAGTCCCTAGGGGTCTGCAGACCATACTTTGAGAACAGGTGAGCTCACTAAGTAGCAGTGTGGCTTCTGTCTTTCCTCTTGTCTGTTGAAACCTACTCCTTACAGAGTCGAGTGTCCTCCATCTTCCCTTTGTGTATATTGAGTTCCAGTCCAATAAAGACTACATTATTACCTTGTCCCTTTTTTCTCTGCCTGTAATATTATTTTATAAAAATTTTCATTATTTTCTTTTAATGTACAACATAATGGGTTTCATTATGATATTTTTCTGCAAATATATCATGTACTTTGCTCATATTCACTCCTCCATTACCCTCTCTTGTCTCTCCCTACCCTCCTGATAGTCCCTTCCCAGATAGTCCCCATTTTACTTTCAAGTGTATCCCTCTCTCTCTCCCTCCCTCCATCTGTCTGTCTGTCTGTCTGTCTGTCTCTCTCTCTCTCTCTCTCTCTCTCTCTCTCTCTCTCTCTCACACACACACACACACACACATACACGATTCTGCATATGAGAGAGACCATGTGATGTTTGTCTGAGTCTGGCTTATTTCGCTTAACATGATGATCTTCACTTCCATTCATTTTCCTACAAATGACATAATTTCAATCTTTATGGCTGAGTAATACTCATTTGTGTGTATATATACCTTTTCTTTATCCATTCATCTGTTGACAGATAATCTAGGCTGATTCCACATCTTGGCTAGTGTGAACAGTGCCACAATGAACTTGGAAGTGCAGGTGTCTTGGTGTTATGTTGATTTAGATACCTTTGCATATATATCCAGGAGTTTTATATCTACCTGGGATATTCTTGCCCCTCTTACCTTATCTTAAAATCTTGTTTTTCCATCAAGTACCAGCTTAAGGTTTTTTTGTTTTTTTTTTCTTCCATGATTGCTCCTCTCAGACGGAAGTGATCTTTACTTCTCTAATCTCCACAACATTTTGTTAACATCTCCCTTTCGGCACATATAGTTAATTGTACCGGCTTTTTTTTGTGAGAGATGTCCAGTGAGGATAGAGTCTTCTGATAGCTGATGACTTAATACCAGTAGCTGCATCTTATTCATCCTGTAGCACTTTATGGTACTTGGATTTAGCAAAATATTGCAGAATGGGTAAAATAATTTATTTAGCAAACATTTGGTTGCTACTGTATACCACACATCATTCTGGGCACTATGCTTCGCACATGAATGACATTGGTCCTGTTCTTGAGGGTCTTATTTCCATTGTAAACTCATTCCACCTGTGTAGAGCTTAAGTTGACAGTGTGAGTAAATTCGGTGATTTTTGGTGCCTTTTGGATTTACTTTGGGTAGAAGAGCTTTTGAGGAATAGATCATTAGTCTGAGTACCCACTATTCATCAACTAACCATTTTATTCAGTTGACAGAATTTCAGACATTAGGAGACACTCTTAAGACTGCATAGAACACTGAATCTAGAGTCTCTCTCTCTCTCTCTCTCTCTCTCTCTCGCTTTCTCTCCCTCTCATTTTATTTTATTTTAATTAACCAACTAATTAATTATGCAGTACTGGGGATTGAACCCAGGGCCTTGATTATGCTAGGCAAGTGCTCTACCACTGAGCTGCTTTCATAGTCCAGAGTCTTGGTTTCTTTTGTTGTTGTTGTTGTTGTTAGGTGCCATCAAGTCAGTCGCTGACTCAGTAACCCTACGTATAACAGGGGAAACACTATTCTCAGTTCTTCTCTGCTATTCATAGGGTTTTTAATGGCATATTCTTTTGTTGGGAGTGGGTTGCCGGGTCCTTCTCTCAAGCCTACAGCACCTGGTGTTCTCAGGTGGTCTCCCATCCAAGTACTAACCAGGCCTGACTCCGCTTAGCTTCTGAGATCTGACACAGCCCACAAACTTACATTTCATTTCTGTTAGAGTTGCATCTGGTATGCTAGTTACTAAACAACAGGGAGATGAGCCTTGAGGATGAACCATTTAAAAATTTTGTGGCCATGTTTTCTACATATATCTTGTTATTTTTATATTTATGTGGCTAGTATGATTCTAGCCAGAAGATGTGTTCAGTGTATATTTGTGTTAGAAGAGTTTTAAGATTTGGGGCTTACCCCCTTTTCTCTTTTAGGCATTGACAAAGGATCCCCAGGATTATCCTGATAAGAAAAGCCTACCTCATGTACATGTCGCCCTCTGGATAAATTCTCAAGGTGGTAGGAAAGTGAAAGCTGGAGATACTGTGTCATATGTCATCTGTCAGGTAAAAGTATTGTAATTCATAACATTTAGACCACTGAAGAACTCTAAGTAAAATCGAGACTGTCACACTATCTTATTTAGTAGTTTTCCAAATAATTGATCCTATAAAGAGATGAATTAGTCTGGCTGGTTTTATAGTATTTAAAAAATGTTAGTCACAGTTATGGCATGTTTCATTAGAAGTTTCATAAAGCATTTATGACTAGTGTTTTGTTTCACCAAAATTATTTTGGTGAGACAGGATTATAACAGTAGGTACTGTTTCAACTCTAACTTAATTTTAGTGAAAATGTGTTATGGGCTGGTTGTGTAGCTCAGTGGCAAAGCAGTTGCCTATCATGTGTGAGGCCCTAGCACAGAGATGAAGGGGTAGAAATTTGCTAAGTTTGGTTATATGTCCAGCAGTAATCTTTTATCACTCCTTTTGTAACAGTTTCCATTATGAATCAGTGGAATAATAAGAGACCAAATCCATTGTATTTCTAGTCTGTGTCAAAATAATTACTTAAAAAAATATGAAATGTGTATTATGGAGAAAGTTGAATGATCTTAAAGATATACCTGGTGAAGAAAACACAAATGATCCAACCAGTTCCTTCCCTCCCGCTCCTTCCTTACCTAGCTACCTACCTACCTATTTCCTTCCTTCCTTCCTTCCTTCCTTCCTTCTTTCCTTCTTTCCTTCCTTCCCTCTCCCTTTCCCCTCACTCCCCTCCCACCCCGTCCTTCCTTGTTTTCTCCCTGTTTCATGAGGCACCTCTAAGGAACCTCTAGATCTTTTTGGAACCCAGTTTTAGACAGTTAATCATTAACTATTAACTATCTTTTGACAGTAGCATTTCACTGTCAGGAGTACAGAAAGATGTAAGATAGAAGAGCAGATTTTATTCTTTGAAAACACTGAACTCCAATTGGAACAAAGGAGAACTTTCATCCTTTCTCCCTGTAAAAGACTGAGTCAAGTCTTTATCCAAATTCTTTAAAATTACTGTAGTATGATCTGTTTACCCCAAAGCACAGTTCATCTGAATAAGATTGTTTCTTTTAAATTATTAAGAATTTTATCCTAATTTTTATTGCATTATGTTACTACCGTAAAAATTTTTAGAAACCTTAAAATTTGTTGCATCAAAATTCATCTTTGTTAAACTACAACCAACATGTTTTTAAAGCATACAGCCTTGTAAAAATTTAAAAGTAGTCTGTTCATATCTGCTATCTACTGCAGATGATGTACATAACAAACCAAATAAATATATGGACAGAAATCAGCACTTGACTCTGTCTCCCTCCTAGGGTTACCCTTGATTAAGAACTGTTACAGAAAGCCAATTCCTGCAGGAAAATATTTCCATAAATGTCTGGCTTGCTCAAGCCCTTAATGTGCTTTGCATATTGCCTCTGACAAGTCTCATCTCAAAAAACAATTTTCATATTATGCAAATAAAGATTTTGGTAAATAGGCTAGTTTTTTTCATTTACGTCTTCGCATACACGTAAAAGCTCTTGGATTATTAATGACAGGAGCAGATGGTAGCATACAACTTTGAAAAAATAATGTAGGTTCAATGAGATAGCATCTAATGTTGAAATCAGGCCACCATTATGTTTTGGCTAAACCTGGGATGAAGGCATTTGGTAATTTATAAAATGAGATGATCCATGTATTTAAAAGTCAAGCTTATTTTCCTTGATGTCTGAATAACAGATCTTATGATTTTTTTCTTGTTTTCATTGATATTTAAAGGCTCAATGTTGATGCTAATAGAGTACAATAAATCTAATTTGATGTATTTTTAGCATTTTGCTATCTGCTGGCACTGAGCCTTAACTTGTTTTTTTAAAAAAATATAAATCACTTTAAAAAAAAATTTTCGGTACTTGTGGGTTAAACCCAGGGCCTCAAGCATGCTAAGCAAGTGCTCTACCACTGAGCCACAACCCTAGCACTGTTTTAGTTTTTTTTAGTTTGAGACAGGGTCTCACTAAGTCCAGCAGACTACTTTTGGTCTAAAACTTGAGATGCTTTTGCGTCAGCCTCTCAACCTCTGGGATGACAGATGTGTGCCATAGTGCCTGACTTCCTGTTTCTTTTTATTAACTTATTTTCCTTAGCACATCTCAAGAAAGGCTAAAGGACTTTAATTTGCCACTGTCCCCTATCAATGGGACTTGCCCACTTTCAGCATGTTTGCTAGCCGGAGCTGCCCACTTCTTTTTCTTTTAAGCACTAAAATTATTCAGTATGTTTCATAACACAACTATATTTTTAAAATAAGCTTTTGAAAATGTGTGATGACAAATTTATAAGGTGTTTATTATAAGGTGTTGGCTACCCTAAGCCAAGGTGTTCTCCCAGAATATCCTGACTCAAAAACAGGGTTTATTTTATTTAAAATTTACGTAGAGCATAATATCCCTGTTGTTGTTGTTAGGTGCCGTCGAGTCAATATCCAACTCATAGTGACCCCCCATAGGGTTTTCAATGGCTGACTGTTTCGGGATTGCCTTAGGGAGGTGGATTGCAAGGCTCTTCTCCCATTTTTGGGTTGCTGGGAATTGAACTCGGGACCTCAGAGACTGCAGCACAGTGCTCTACCAACTGAGCTAAATCCCAGCCCCATAATATCCCTACTGATAACTTATTCAGACCACCACCTCAGATAAGTTCAGAGGATAATGTTTTTGGTATCTAATTTTGGTATCTAATTTGATATCTAATGTTTTTGGTATCTATGTTGTAGCTCGTACTTAATGTGAGACTTATGTGAATTATTTGATTAGATCTTAAACTTCTGTTGATCTACTAATTTTAAATCTTTCGTTATTTAACTTCCATTAGTCATAATTTCCCTAAGGCATGCCCATGACATGATTGTCTTAAGGGGCTCACTTTTCACCCATTTAGAAATTTTTTCCCATTAGTTTCCCACTAACAATGACTATGGGCTGGGATTTAGCTCATTTGGTAGAGCTCCACTCTGCAGTCTCTGAGGTCCTGAATTCTACTCCCAGCACCTTAGAAACAGGAGAAGGACATGGCAATCCAATCCCGAAGCAGTCCCGAAACAATCAGCCACTGAAAACCCTATAAGGGAAAAAAAAGAAGAAAAGAAAACCCGATAAGGGTTGCTATGAGTTGGACACCACTCAACGGCACCTAACAACAACAGTGACTATATAGTTTTGATAACCTGATTGCCATTGTAAAGTTCATGAATTGCTACATGATCATTTCTAGGAAGACCAACATTCCTTCCTAATCTGTTTGTAAAAGGTATATGCCACATATTCGTGCATATACCATGAGGTCTTGCTCTTGAGAATGAGGTCTTTGAGGTCTTAGCCTAAATGTTTTTCCAACACAGCATAGCAAAACCCATTATATAACCAATTGGAATTTTGCCGTGTTTGAACTTAGATTTTTAAAATACAGTAGAAAATCTATTTGGGATACTATTGGTCAAAACTAGTCTTTTGTTTGGATATTTAAAGTAAGAATGTTTTAAGCACAAAGTATGTTCAGCAATTTTCAACTTCTCTTTAGAAAATATATGCTTTTATATGAGAACTTCTAATAATATATTAGAAAGTAACTTAAGCATTTTTATTTTTCATACTATACCAGCAGTGGAACCTAAAGCCTTGTGCTTATTAGGGAAGTGCTCTACCATTGATCTATGTCCCTAGCCCTCAAGTACTTTTTTTAAAAAATATTTTACCTGTACATATTTGATTGTAATTCACCATTAAAAAGTATTAAACTCAATAAAAACTACAATTCTATAAATCATTCAGAGTTCATGTGTTAAAAGGCAGTCTGAATAGAGTGTGTTATATGAAAACACTGCCCAAGGATTTATTTCAAACTGTTTTTGCCATCTACTGTTTTCTTATTCTCGTCTAACAATTCAAGCTTCTAAAAGGGCAACAAGTAAGCTTGATGAATTCTGCCTAATTCTTTTTTCTAGTTATAAACTCCTGAAAAATAATAATAAGCAAAAATTTTCATCTGAGTTTTGCTTCCCTTCTGGGTATTTCATTATATCTTAGAACAAGTACAGCCTAACAGATAAACAGGTACAGTTTGTTTCCAACAGGAGCCTAGCCAGAGAGGCCCCTGTCTCTGGTCTCGGCTAAGGACAGTGTGGTGTGGAAGGTTGCCTCTGCTTTGGGCTGGATTCTGAGCTGAGAAGGGACTGATTGTAGCAGAAGTGAAAGAATAGGATTCACATTATAATCAGTTCTGCAGAGCAGCTGAGCACTGTGAATAGTTATAATTTACTAGTGTGAGTATTAAATTCTGTTGTTTCATACACGAGGAAGAGTGGAGTGAATCATTGGACCCAGTAGAATGATGACTTCTTGATTCACAGGGCCTTGTTTGGGCCGGTTATATAGAATTTGAAAACTTTAATTTTGTAGAGTAAAAGAGCCTTTGAAAAGAGTCTCTGACCCTCTTTCCTTTTCTTGAGGAGGAGCCAGGTTAACAGTGCAAAATAACATCCCTTCATTCCACTGGCCAGATATTTGGCTTTTGAGCAGTGACCCTCATCAAGATTCTGCATTCATTTTACCCCTACCTCTTATATAAATATCTCTGCTCTATGGGTTTTATTTCTCCATCTTTTCCTCTTGTACATTTTCTTCTCAATGATACATAAGGCTCTCATAAAAATATTATCAGAGTAGGAGGTTCTTTAACATGCTACTTTGGCTAGCGTTCTGGCTGGATGGGATTACTTTAACAGAATAAAATGACTATACATATATTCTTTTACTATTGCTCCTTTAAAAGCCTTTCTGACTAATCATTACCAAGTCTTCTCAGTGTATTTTTGTGATATGGCATATGGAATTATGTAATCTAGTCAGTACCATCTTGTTAGTTTCATGTTCTGACAAAAAATAAAACATAGCACATGCTGGGTTTACATTCTCAGTCAGTGGACAAGTTTGAGACCAAGAAGTTCTTGGTATTCCTACTCTAAGATATGTACAACATGTTCAATAGTAAGTCAAGAAGACTTCTTGGTGTTTGGAATTGAATACATAAGATTTAAACTGATACTTTTCTGTTTGATAAAGCATGTATGTGATTAAGTTGCTCCCAGCTTTATCTGTACTGTGCCACCTTTTAGGATGGGTCAAACCTCACTGCAAGTCAAAGGGCCTATGCACCTGAGCAGCTGCAGAAACAGGACAATTTAACCATCGACACCCAGTACTACCTGGCCCAGCAGATCCACCCAGTTGTGGCTCGGATCTGTGAACCCATAGATGGAATTGATGCTGTGCTCATTGCAACGTGGTTAGGTAAGTGTTTTAAGCTTGTGGAGATCTTCCCAGGATAACAGAGGCACACACACAGTCCTTTTTCAACTGTTAGGATCCTTGCTTGTGGACACATTGGTTTTTATAGTTCTTTGGTTCCTATCTCCCCTCATAGATTATGAGTTCCACATACTTGCTACCTCTGTTACCACATGCCTGCTCTACAGTTTGCACTCAGTAAGTAAATGCTAAGGGAAGAGAGAGGAGGCAAAGGAAAGGGCGAAGAGAGGATTTTAGGCACCATGATAGTTACTTGGGCTTATTACATTATTAAAGGTCTAATTCATGGACTTCCATTAATAAAGAGGTCGATGATATCTTGCTTATCAATTCATCTATCTCTAAGGGTATTTTTATGTGAAGTGAGAAAATACATCTTTTTAACATAACATTTTAATTTTTAATATTTGATTCCCTTTGATTATCCTTTCATATTAATTTGAATTCTTCTAAACCTGGGCTCACTGTTATGCTGTAGGAACTGGCTGATTCTTAATTTATCATCATCCCAGGAGGTACCAGTGAACCGGAGACCTCAGTGCTTCGTAGACTTTTTGCACCGTCTCCTCCTTGCTGTGTCATTAGTATTGTCATCTTTTTCTTAACCATCTCTGACTACATTGCGGGACAGCTAGCACATTCAGAGTTCCATTCCTTTAAGGTTTCTCCTCTCAGATGTATGTTTTTAGAGTCATGCCTAGTACATTCCTTAGATGGCTCCTCACTTTTCTATGAGTCAAGTCCAGATATCACTGACATCTCATAGAATCTAATTTGACAGTTAGAGCTGAACCTTTGAACTCCAACCTGTATTTCTAGCCTCAATTCCTATTCAGTGTACTTCAGGTTCCCTAAATAATGCATTATTCATTCTGTCCCTCCTTTGTGGAAAATTCTCCCCCTCCTTTCACTAAACTGTCCGGTTTAAGCAATGGGCTTTGGTGTCAGAGGTACCTGGGTTTTAATAGTGGTTGTGATATTTACAAGCCTCTGAACCTTCTTGTACTCATTGGTTTCTTGAGTGATAGAATAGAATTTGAGGGAGAAATAAGAAAGTTATATGAGATGCTCAGCACAGGGTCTAGGGGAGAGGGAGTGCTAGGAGGGTGGTGGTGTACCCACCTGCCACTCTTCTTTCAAGCTTCAGTATAAATATGTCTATACTCCTCCAGTTCACAGGATTTGCACATAGTTAATGCTCTGTTTGCCTTTGTGAAATGAGATTGGATTCTGCACAGATGATTCTCAAGTTACATTTTTTCCATCCTGCCCCTGTTGAGTGTGTTTCTGAGCTCATCCCTGCCACCCCCATCCCCACTATCCCATCAGTGTCTGCTCTGGAAGTGGAAACTCATTTTTGACATTTGCCTAAGCAAAACATAATTAGGAAGATAAAATTCTGCTACCAAAATAATCATATAATGTATTCTCCAAGTTGAGTTGTATTTGATGATGTTTATAAAGCTTCAGCTGGGAGGAGGGGACTATAAATGCATGATATTTTTTAGCTTCATTTTTTTCTCCTATACATTGAGTGCTTACTCTAATGGATGCTGTGATAAGTACTTGGCATATCTTATCTCATTCAGTCCTTTGTCCAACCTCACAATGGTAAGTTTTATTAGCTCCTTTTTACAGAGAAGGAAGCCAAGGCTTAGAGAGATAAGTAACTTGGTCTTGTCACATAACTAGCAAGTGTTTGGCCTTGGTTAGATTTTAAACAAGTTCTGTGTGATTCTAAAGCTTCTACTCTTAACCACTGTGTTAAACTTTATTGCCTCTTCTTAGCAGTAAACAGTGTATCTCTGAGAGCTTGTTAAAGATGTTCTCAACCAGAAGCAGGATAGCATGGATGTGCAAACATTGGGTGCTTCATCCTCACTCCTCCTTGAGTGCGCCACGTTTCCCACTAGAAACCTTTGAGCAAAACTAGTTTTGTAGAATGGATTTCCCTCTTCTTTCGTTTGTATCACCAACAACTTGGTCTGCAGGGAAGCTATTGTCCTTTCCTTTTCGGCTTTGAATCTTCCAGCGGCCAGGCCCTGGAGAGGAATAAATAGAAAAGTCTTATCTCTTGAATGACTTTTAAGAGAAGGAAGTGTGGAACATTATTCAACAAAAGAGCTGGACAGTAGAGGGTAGTGGAGCCTGCCTGGGTAGATGGGCTGAGTCCCGCTCACATATGCCATGACTAGACATACCAAGAGGGGACCAAACTGATTTTGATGTTTCCAGAGGCCATAGTTAAGATCATTTTTGTGTATGAATTGAATAGGGACCAGATTTGTTGTTGTTGCTGTTGTTTTTCAGTGCTGGAGAATGAACCCAGGGCCTTCCACACACTAAGCATACACTCTACTACTGAGCTGTTCCTCAATCCCCTATAGCGGGTAGATTTTGACTTGCTTAAAATACTGTACCGTAACTGTGGCTGCCTTATAGCCATAGTCTACCTGATGAATCCAGTTTGAGCAAATTATTTGCAAAGACAGTAGTAATCTTTAGAACTTTAATTTTGTGTCTCATTACTGACCAGTCTCAGCCTATAGAAGGAACCCTCCAGACTTGCACATGGTCCTGCCATGTACCCATCTTTGCTACTCCATAACCAGAAACCTCTCTGGGTACAGCTATGGCTGTGTGGGCACCATTACGGACAGCCCCTTCTTGGTGCCCTGTGGCCAATTCAAGGCAATGGAAGAGCTGCATCTTGAGCTGAGGAGGAGCTGTTCATGATCCCCCCTTTCAAGTGCTGGTTTTTTTTTTTTTGGGGGGGGGGGATTGGTACTTGAGGATTGAACCCAGGCCCTGGTGCATACTTTGCATGTGCTCTACCACTAAGCCCATTTTTAAATTTTTTATTCTGAGTCAGAGTCTTGCTAAATTACACAGGCTGCTTCTGGCTTCGAACTCAACAATCCTCCTGCCTCCCCCTTCAAGTCGCTGGGATTGCAGGCTTGCTGGGCTCACGCTGTTCGTTTTCACTCCTGCCACCTGGCTGGTTTTTCTACTGCCCCCTCACCAGCCCCAGCATTTCCATCTACACTGCTAACAAATCTTTGAGGCCTTCATGTCTCCCCTTTTCCTCACAAGGGGGGGTTCAGTGTTGATGAAGTGCCAACCATGAAGCTCTGTAGAACAACACATGATGGTCAGCAGCTGCAGACATTTGCCCCTGCCCTCTTCAGGAGCTGGATTTTTATCTGCACCTTTCATTTCTCCATTCCAAGTGAAAAATTGGGGTGGCTGTTCACCCGAGGTTTTGAGGCCCCTGTTACCAGTTCTCTTGCAGCTTATGGTTTTAGAGATGGGGAGGGAGGAGATGGGGAAGTGGTGGCAAAATAAGGGGAGTGTTAGGGGCACATGGTTTCTAAGAGGTGCAAGCTGTAGGCATAAAATTACTGTAATTTATTTTAAAAATTCTAAATCTGTTTTCTTTATATAAAAAAACTGCGGTTAGTGAACTGACACTGTTAAATAAGTTGAAGTGTACAAATGTATACATAAAATACAAGCCCTCCAACTGCCTAATCACAGACATAAAATAATTCTCTCGCTTCTAATGTAGTTTTTATCTTTGATTAATGAAATGCATTACAGTGTTGAAACTTTAGTGAAGTTTGATACTTTGTCCTTTTAGTACAAAGAAATCAGGAATAATGGCATAATTTCATTTAGGAAAATTATTAAGTTCATGATTTTTTATTTTTAAGACTCTTTTGTGGAGAGCAACTATATTTTTCAATTACCTTTTTCTTTTTATATCGCCTTTATACTGCTTTCCTTGAAATGAAAGGCAAGCATCAAATGTTGGCTTTATCCTGTGGCTTCACTTTGGAAATTCTCTATTTCTCCCCATCACGATACCTTCTGAAGTCTATCTGGTGGCATGTTGCATGGCCAGGTGTTCCATATGGGAGGGCCATTTTAGTGAAAAGGAGAGAGGATAGTCTATTAAATGAGCGAATGAATAAGTCTGTTGAATTGAAAGAGAATAATTTGTTCTCTCTAATAACTAATGGTCCTCATTATCCCACTATAAAATGTGTATCATTTTTCTGAAACCCATGCAAGATTATTGCTGTTGGGCTTAAATAAAGCAAAATTTTATTCTTTTTCATCTGTGAATAGGAAAAAATACAGTGTTACTCTTCTTACACAATAGCTCTCAGGGAAACATGGCTACTAAGACTTGAAACTCTTAGCTTTTGTTCTCCAGGTTTTTCTCTCTCTCTGTTCTAATGAAAGCTTTCTATATTCTGTGGGTGAAATATTCACAGTATGCTCAAACATACAAATAGTCTTCTGTACCTAGCAAATCAGACCAGTGATGAGGATAGTCCAAAGTTCATTCCTGAATCCCATCTTTTAATAAATTTATATTTCATGTATAGCATTACTTAGAATTAGATACAGTATCTTTCTTCCAGTAAGCATTGATTTGTACAATAACTATAAGGTACATGTCTTTATAGTCAGTGATAGAATTTGAGATGTTTGGCTATCTTGGCAGTTTTCTCATTGGTCCTGAGAAGTTATTGATGTTTAAAGAATATGAGGATTTAGAGTTTAATCTCTGAAAATGTGCTTAAGACAAGACAGAACACACTTAACCCCGTGTGTAAATTGGAAAGTAAAAATTCCTTTTTAAAATTGGCCCATACTACTCATGTTACGGGCTGAGATTTAGTTCAGTTGGTAGAGCGCTGCTCTACAGTCTCTGAGGTCCCAGGTTTGATTCCCAGCACCACAAAAATGGGAGAAGGATGTGGCAAACCACTCCTGAGGCAATCCTGAAACAATCAGCCATTGAAAACCCTGTGAGGGTCGCTATGAGTCAGCCCGACTCGATGGCACCTAACAGCAACACTCATGTTACAGAAGGTAGCTTTTGTGACTAGACAGGATCCATTAATATCTTTGAAGAATTAAGTGCAGCAGTGGGCCAAGCAATGTTTAGCAGTGCTTTTGGCACAGACAGGGAATTATACCTATAAAAAGATGGTGGAAAGGAGAGTATAAAGTACATGTAATTGGGGGTAGAATGATGCCACCAGCAGATGCCTCAGGTGTTACTTTGTCAATAAGGAATTTTGCCTTTTTTCATGATTAAGCTCTTATAAGCATGTGTATACATGGATATCATTTTGAAACCTTAAATTTTATATAACATAATAGTAAAATCAAAAAACTAATCACATTGCCAAATGCGCAGGAGGATGTTAAGGGAGGCCCTGTTAGCCAATAAGAACTTACTGTTATGGGATAGAGCACTGTCCCAAGCACATGCTCCCAACTAGTCTATTTTTCTATTCTCCAAACAAATTAATGTCAAAGGCCTGCTGTGCTCAGCATCATAATAGTCCCTGTGAAGGAGACAAAGTTGAGTCAGCTGTGGATTTGTTACTGGGATTACAGCCCAGTTTTTCAGTTGATTTCATCTGTTTTGGGAGTGTCTGCTGCACAACACAGGAGAAGAACCAGCAACCCACTTCCAAGAAACAGTTGGCCATTGAAAACTCTATGAATAGCAGAGAAACACTGACAACAGTGTTTCGTCTGTTGTACATAGGGTCGCTGTGAGTCGGACACCCACTCGATGGCATCTAAAAACAACTGGGCAACACTGTGTGTGTCCTGAAAGAAGTAAAATAAAAGGTTATCAGAATTCAAGGGAAGCAGAGATCACTCCCTAGCTGGGGCTACTGGGGGAGAGTTTATAAAAAAGTAGAGGCCTTTGGGGCATTATGGGAGTGGACTAGGGAGAGGTCAGTGTTAACTTAGGCCAGGATCTGCAGGAGTAACTCATGCTGTCTCTGCTACTGTCTCAGTCGCTCCCTGCAGTACCTTAGGGCAACACCTTAGAGCATTCATGGGGAGACTCTTTAAGGGTGTCAGTTGCAGAGCTTGCATCGTAGTCCTACAAAGTGTTTGATCTCATTAGGCCACCACACTGAGGGCCGATACTGGTGCTGCTCTGCGAATATGAGCAGTGAGGCCTCTGAGAACTTTGAGCCAAACCCGAGCATTTCAGAATAATCACTTTGGAATGGGAATTCATAATTCCGACTTTTGTAACAGCTGTATAACACTTTGTAACACTTTCCAAATGAAAATTAAGATTCCTCAAATTTTTAAAATTAGGTCAGTTTCTTAAAAAGAACATCTTAATTAAGTACACAAAAATGACACCAAAATTGTGTTGCTTGGGGTGGGGATGTAGCTCAGTGGTAGAGCACTCGCCTAGCATGTGTAAAGCCCTGAATTCAACCCTCAACAATGTAGGGGGAAAAAAAAAGATTGTTACTTATACAGAAATGAGAGAAGCATAATAAATGAAAAAGCTGAATAGAGCACTGTACACCAATATTTAAACCATATTAAATATATGTGTAAATAAGACAGAAAAGAGTTAAAGTGGTGAAATGTGTATTCTCCTTTGCTGACAAAAATATTATTATTTTATTGTTAAGAGTAACAGTTTTTCTAAAAACCAGAAGGAAAAAAAAACAGTTAAATTATTACTTACTTAAAACGTATAGGGTTGGGGACCTCAGCTTTGCTGCCACTTCTCCATTCCCAACCCCCATCTACTAACATATCTGGAAAAGAAAAGAGCTTTGTGGTTAGACAAACAATCTTTGGTCTATTATTTAATTTGTGTTGATTGATTTTCCAAATATTTTTCAGCATAACATTATCTCTTGTCTTTTCTTAGAATTAAAAAGAGGAAAGAAAATACTTCTAAAATTTTTCCTGTCCAAAGATACAGGTGAAGCATCCTTAATCTAAAATGCTTCAAAATCTGGAGCCTTTTTATCACTGACATGATGCCACAAATGGAAAATTCCATACTTGATTTATGTGATGCATCACAGTCAAAACACAAGCGCACTTAAAAAAGTATTATATAAAAAGATGTATAGGCTATATGCATAAGAAGTATATGAAACAAATGAATTTTGCGTTTAGACTTAGGACCTATCCCCTTTACATGCAAATATTCTAAAATTCAAAAAAGTCTGGAATGTGAAACACTTTAGTTCCAAGCATTTCAGATAAGAGGTACTCAACCGTATACATATTTCATTAATTTTAAATTCATATTCAGGCTTATAATCAGGGGAATTAAAAAGAATTAGTCAAAGCCATAGAATGTTGCTGGTCAGGAATTTCTCTTCTGGCAAAATTTTAGGAGTTATCTTTTGCAAGACATTATGAATGTTAGGTAGTTATTTAACCCAAAGGTTTGGCTGTTTCTTAAACACCCAGATTTTGCGTTTATATTATGGAGAGGCTTGTTCTTGATGTGAAAAGCAGTTTTGAGTTGTCTGCAATTTGTCTAGCCAATTGTTTCTCTTTAAGTTAGACTTAAGAGTATTTTAAAGCTTTCTATTATAGAAAAATGGGCTGGGATTTAGCTCAGTTGGTAGAGCGGTGCTCTGCAGTCTCTGAGGTCCCGGGTTCAATTCCCAGCACCGCAAAAATGGGAGAAAGATGTGACAACCCACACCCAAGGCGATCCCGAAACAGTCAGCCATTGAAAACCCTATGAGGGTTGCTATGAGTCAGACATGACTGGACAGCACCTAACAACAACAAATTATAGAAAATTTTCAATATATATGGTAGTAGAAAGAGTTGTTTAATAAACTTCCATGTAGTCATCACCCATCTTCAGTACCTATCAACTATGGCCAGTCTGGTCTTCCACCTTCCCAGATTCCTGTGAAGTGATTCCCATCATTCTATTGATAAATATTTTTTTGCATTTATAAAGGTTCCCCCTTTCAACATAACAGTATTATCATTACATCATACCGAAAAAAGAAGGAAAATCTACAGTTCTTTTATTTCATCATATATCTGTAAAATATTCGTATTTCCCTGATCATACTGTGAATGCCCTTTTTGGGGGGATGGTACTTGGGGGTTGAACCCAGGCCCTTGCACATACTTTGCAGGTGCTCTACCACTGGGCTGCACCCACCAGCCCATTTTTTATTTTTTATTTTCAGTCACGGTCTCACTAAGTTATGCAGGCTGTCTCTGTTCTCAGACCTGCAATCCTCCTGCCTCCATCTCCTGAGTCCCTGGGGTTACAGGCATGCGCCACTGCACCTGGCTGTGAATGCACTCTTTACAAAAGCTCCTTGTTTGATTTGGAATCCAGTCAAGGTCCATTTAATAGTTAACCTCTTCTTTTTTCATTCTTTTAAAATTACTTGTTAGAAAATCTAGTTTTTTTGTCTTGTCAAATTTTCTTCATTCTACAGTTTGTTGATTGTATCTGAGTGGTATCCTTAAACATGCTCTTCTGTCTCATATTTCCTATAAAATGTTAGTTAGATCTAAAGACTTGACCATATTATGGTCAATTCATTTTATTTTATGTTTTCTTAATATTACTTCCTAAATGATGTTATGCACATCTATGAGGAGGCACATAATTTCCAGTCAGGATTTTGAAGCTCATAGGTATATCATAAAAAATATTCATTACTTGTTTTTCTCACCTTTTTAAGTGTGAATTTTCTTGGAGTATAACATGCATATAGAATATTGCACAAAACTAACTGAACAGCTTGATGAGTTTTCACAACATAAACACACACCAGTGTGGTCAGCCCGGAGCTCAAGAAACGGTTTATTACTCCACCCCCAGAAGTCTCTTCATGTCTCCTAGAAACCGTCCTCCATGGCTCCCACCACCAGTAAATTGTTGTCATTGCTCATAACATGATAGATGAGTTTTTCTTATTTGGGGAAATTGCATAAATTGTGTCTTTACTTTTTGTGTGCAATTTCACTGTATTATGTTTTTGAGATTCATCTATGTGGTTATACCTAATTTCTATATAGTGATTCACTATATGAATAGACCACACTGTACGAATATCTACTGAAAGTATATCTATGGGTTGTTTCCATATGTGTCTGTTATGGATAGTGCTGCTTTGAGAATTCTTGTTCCATGCCTTTTGTAGAACACAGAAATGTATTTCTGTTGGGTATATACTTAGGAATGGAATTGCTAGGCCATAGGGGATGTGTATGTTTAGCTTTAGTAGATGCAGTCAGTTTCCAAAGTGTATCTACTGGTCTACCCCCGCCCCCACAAGAGTATTCCACATTCTTAACCAACACTTAGTGTTTTCCATTTTCTTCATTTTATGTGGTGGCATAACATTGTGGTTTTAATTTGCATTTCTCTGGTGACTAAGGAAGTTAAGCACATTTTCACATGCTTCTTGGCCAGTCGAACATCTTTTGTGAGGTGATTCATGTCTTTTCTAGTTTTGTATTGGGTTGTCTCTTGTACTTATTTGCAGGCATTCCTTACATATTCTAAATATGCATCCTTTGGAAATATATAGTGCAAATGTCTCCTAGTTGGCATGCTTTTCTTCAAATATGATTTACATAATTTACCATGAAATGCTAAGATCTGAAGAGTATCATACAACCAGTTTATCCAGACACAGCAACAGAGTATTTCCATCACCCCAGAACGTTGCCTTGTGTCCCTTCCCAGTTAACACCCCTCACAAAAGAAACCACTCATCTGATTTCTATCACTACAGATTAGGATTGCCTATTCTAGAATTTTATATAAATGGTTTCTTACAGTATTTACTTTGTGTGTTCATCTTCTTTCACAGCATATTTTTGAGATCCATCTCTCGTGTTGCTTATATCAATATTCATTCGTTTTCATTGCTGAGTAGTATTACTGATAGGTCATATCATCTCATCCATTCCATTGATGGACATCTAATTTTCGTTTTTGGCTATTATGAATAAAACTATTATGAACATACTTACATAAGGCTTCATATGTTTATAGCATTTGCCCTTTAAAAATTCATTAAATGTTTTTTTCTTTAGTCATAGTAAATTTCCATTTTGTATATTGCCCTCTAAGAAGTCCAGATACTTGAGAGCCTATATTTGTGCAGAAGAGAAATGACTTCTTAAGAGAAATTCTTACAAAATAAATTCATAAGATTCCATTAATTGTCTTCCCTAATAGTTTAACTGGTTCATATTACAACTGCTTGGGGATACCAGTTACTTCCTTATTTGGAATTTTATTCATATAGATTTTTCCCTCTTTCCTACTTGAATGAACATATATAACTAACTGGTTTTACTGTAGTTATTTGCCATTGTATTAATAGACACCTTCATTTTTGGAGGAAAGGAAATATTGATCAAATACACCAGCAAAAATGTCTATATGCCTTGAGTTATGAAGTTTAAATACTTGTTAGGAACAGAAATAGGTGGACATTCTAAAAATAGATATAGTTTACAATGGTTAGAAAGTGCAATGGTAGAACAAATCATTTTGTGCCAAATGTCACATTGGAGGTGTGTGGTAAGGCCATTGGTGATCTTAAGTAAAAACAGTATTGCTAAACTCATCTACCCCAGTGCCTGTGATGTTACTTTTTATAAATACTTCTTTGAAACGTGAGAGCTTTGATCCTCTTGCCAAAATAATGTGAGATCCTAGAAAATTTCTAATTATAAATGACAGTATTTTAATTTCATTCCACTACCTCCTCTGTCCCTCCCAGTCCAGCACAAGTGACTTGCAGTGGCAAGTCATAGGATTGAATTAAAGCACACATCATCTCTGCTTATTGTGGGAGAAACCACAGCTGTTCTTCCACCAGATAGCTGGTTTTCCAAAGCCCATTCAGGTTATTCCTTCCTGTATTCTATGCCTGATCCAAATGATTCAAGTCACCTATCAAAAACTAGTCTAGTAGAAGTGGAAGTTCCTTTTCTCAAACGGTGCATAAAATTTGCTTAAGCCAGTTCAGAGAAAGCTCTCATAGAGGAGGTAAGGAATTTGGAATTCAGTTATATGTCTCTTGCTCACAAACTAATATGGTTACACACTGTATGACGAGCAGTTTAATATTTATTATAGAATTTATACGCATGTAGGGCAAGTGTAATGCTAAAGATTTTGCTTTAATGTCATATCTGACAGAAGTGTTTAATTTTGGAGTGACAATAATTTCAAAGGGAGCTTTATGTAGCAGGTCTATGTTGTACTCTTTAAAATTCAAAATCTCTACCTCTAGGTGGCAGCACCAGATACTTTTTTCCTGTTTCCTGCCAACCTTAATGAGATCCGGTACAAGCAGTAAAACTTTCAGGTCTACTGAAACTTTGAAAAAGGCTTTGATATATTACCAATTTCACAAGAATTTGGATGAATTAACTTGTATGTTGAATAAGTTTTGGGTTTGTTTTAGCTTTGATTTTCACCTTTTCAAAAAGGATTCCAGAAGAAGTGATTCTTATTATTTTTTTAAAAAGATAGTATGATATGTTTTCTTAAAATAGTTTAAATTAGCCCTCTTCAACTTGCCTGTTGAATTTATAATTGTCTTTACAAGAAAGTCACCTTTTTAATGATGTTCTTGTATTCAAGTTATGTTGTACAGGGATCATTACATGCCTTAAACTTTAGGTGACTACAGTTTCTTTTCCCTTAATATTTTTAACATTTAACATTGATTGTGATGAAGAGGGTACAAGATTGAAGCCTCTTCCCCTGAAAAAATTCAGCTGGAAAATAAATCTGAGGTAATTCATCAGGCCAGTTGGCTTTGTTTCTGCCATGGGAAGAGTCATTTGTGGAAATAGACATTTAGAGTAGACGTTTTATAAGGCCTGATATTTTTTCACAAGTTTTAGCCAGTTGTTGGTTGTTTCTCAATAAGGAGCCGGGGGTGAGGGGTCATATCCACTTTTGGCTTACTCAGAAGGCAGGCTACTCTGGGACAGTATGTGCAGCTTCATGCACTCAAGTGAGCCATGACTGGTGAAGAGGGGTTGAGAGCAGCTCCTATTGGTTTGACAGCTCAGTTAATGTTGTACTTGTGCAAACCAGCGTTGTTTTATTCCTCAGTTTTTGGACTGTGAAAGAGTTTACTTTTAGAAAAATCTTGCTTTTAATTTTTGCCTTTTTGATTAGTATTGGTGTAGGCATTTGCTACTAATTCATCAGAAAACGTGAAGCTGCTTTCTCATAATCGCACATAAAGCAAGGCATTAAGGGAATACACTTGGACTCACAACCAGAGTTTAATGAATTAGCACTGCTTCCCCCTTACCACTGAGAAGAACCTCACTTATAGGTGTGGTGTCTCTTACTTCCTCTGGCCCTTCTTATCTTTAAATGTGAAGGTATATTTTCCTACATATTTCACTAATCTGTTGTTTCTCTAGGGGATAGGTAACACATAAAATACAAATGTACAGTGAGTCTTGGGGCCAAGTGTCACATATTATAGTAATTTATGTCACTAATAAACAGTTCTTTAAATTGCTCTCAGTGTGTATTAATTTTTTATTATGTACAGTCACTTTAGGAAATACATTAATTCCAACAGATAGTAGCTATTAACTGCATATGTAGCATGAACATGTGTCTCGTGAATATAGTCTGGATTCAATGACATTCATCCACTATTTTATTTTTTTATTCACGAGCCATTTATTGAGTGGTTACCATGCAATAGTTGAACCTAGATTTATCCTTTATTACCTTATTTGAACTTCAAAACTACATGTTCAGTGACAGTACCTCCATCTTGCAGGTGAGAAAACTGGGACTCCACATCTCAGTCATCTTATTCTTTGTTTAGTACCTTTCCACTGTGTAAGAGTTTGCCTTAAGGATTTTATAATTACTAGAAGCCACATAATGACTAACCTAAGAGAATTTAGGATTTTGTTACTGAATTCCGAATACATCTGTTAGATTATCTACCTACTCGGCTGTTGATAGATTTAAAACAATTTTTAGGTATTTTTGACATTTGTGACCTTTTTGCTTAGTTGCTTTTTTATATTACTTGTTTATATTTATACTGAATTAAATATGATAGCTACCTTAAATTTTCAAAAGCCTGGAACTTTAAGGTTTGCTACTATATTGCCAAAAAAATACTATAATATGGGATAGTAATCTTTTTTTTTTTTTAATTGTACTGGGGGTTGAACCCAGGGCCTTGTGCTTGCATGCTCTGCAAGTGCTAGACCACTGAGCTGTACCCTCAGTCCATTTTTTTACTTTTTGAGGCAAGGTCTCACTAAATTACGCAGACTGTCTCTGGTCTCGAACTCGCGATCCTCCTGCCTCCACCTCCCAAGCCGCTGGGATTACAGGCGTGCGCCACCATACCCGGTGGGGATAGTAATCTTTAAGTATAAATTCAAATCATAAATTTTGATCAGTATGCTTTGAACAAAAGGCAATTAAATTTGTTGGTCCAAAATGTTTCTTTTATTTAAATAGTTTTGAAAGTAAGATACCATAAACTATGCATTGCTTTGTAATAATGGTTTTTAAAATATTTATTTATTTATTTATTTTCTTTGGTGGTACTTAAGGGCTGAACCCAGGGCCTTGCACATACTTTGTAAGCTGCCTACCTCTGAGCTGCACTCCCAGCCTCTTTTTTATTTTTTTTACCTTGAGACAGGGTCTCTCTAAGTTACTCAGGCTGCCTGTAACCTTGAACTTTCAATCCTCCTGTCTCTGCCTCTGAAGGCACTGGGATTACAGGTATGCCACTGCACCCAGCTGTTATATGGTTTTAATTGAAATATGGAAAGTATATTTGGTTTCAAGTTAGTTGGGGGTTTTGGCCTGTACAATCTATAGATCCATTGTTTTACATATATTTTAAATTTCTGAATTCCAAACACCAAAAAAGATGTTGCATTTTGTCTCAGATGCTGCTGCTGAATTATAACCACTGAATTAGGTTGCAGCCTGCATGCTGTTAACTACTGAACCAAGATGAAATCGACCACTGCATTGAAATCAGAGTTAGCAGTTGAAGGGGTTGTAATGGCAATGAACCTGTTTTCTTTAATGAGATTTTTATTCTGAGTTTTAACAGTGACACTTTGATTTTAAGAACATTTCTTAATAATGGCATATTTATTTGAGGTTGTTCACTGTAACTTTAAGAAAATAATTTGAAAATCCTATAAAAGTAGTTGTTTCTGAACCCAAATGTCCAGTGGCATATTTCTGCATCACGTTGTGGCAGTTATGAAGTAATCTCTTGTAAAAAGAGAAATCACTTGTTTTTGTTTCTTGACTTCTCATGTCTGAGTATGTGAATTTAAAATCATTCTTTTGTGAGAGCTTTTTTTCTTTGGGGTATGATTTTGCGTAAATAGTCTCCTGAATTTGTTTTTTCTTTTATGTTAATAGGAATTGACTCAACCCAATTTAGAGTCCATCATTATCACAAAGATGAAGAGAACGATGCTTTGCTTGGTGGTCCAGCCCAACTCACTGATGAAGAGAAATACAAGGACTGTGAAAAATTCAAATGTCCATGTCCAGTGTGTGGAACCGAAAATATTTATGATAATGTCTTTGATGGCTTGGTTAGTTACTTCTTTTTGTTTCCTTCTTTGATTTTGTGGGCAAACTAGTATAACATCCCCCATCCCCCACACACTATAGGGTATATAAAAGGGAAAACTCAGATGATGCTTTTGTGTCTTTAAAGAATTTTAGCAACATGAACTTTGCCTTCAAAACTTTTTCTGCTTTAAAATACTTAATTGAATGTGCTTAAATATTATTTTTCCTTCCTAGAGTGCTTGACCTTGGTTTTAAAATGGAATCTCTTAAAAATTCTAATTATCTTAAAGTATTTTTATTAGAATTCCTTAATTAGTAACCTGTATTTCCCCACTCCCAACCTCCATTTATTAAGACTTAGAGCAATATTTTCTTTTATCTTAAATCAAGTTAATGGGAACTAAGTGTTTTGGGAATGTTTTTGTTTATCTTTACACATCCCACTTACCTTCTTTTTGACAAAGGTACTCTTCTTATCTTTTCTGCTGTCTTTGTATATCAGACATTAAAAAAGTCACAGAGAGACATTCCTCTCAAGAAGTACTGCCAAAAAATGTATCATTGACCTTGGATCAGAACTTGAAACTTGGCCAATTTATTTGATTCCACTGCAGCATTATGAGCGTGCTAGCCATTGGCAAATGAGTAGACAGCAGAACTGTGTAAAACCTTGAAACTGAAAGAAAAGACATCCTTTATCTAAATTAAAAGTAATTATTTTAAGTTAATTTGGACAAACAGCAGATGTTTTGCTTTTTTCAAAACAAAGCAGTCTTTGGAAGCAAGTGCAAGGAAGAGGCAGACACAGATCAGCAATACTTGCTAAATCCTTGAGTTTTGCTTCATTACAGCTGTAAATAAGATAGTTAATTGCATGGAGGCTTGACGACTTGCAGATGGGCTAACTGTGGAAGAGCCGATGTCAAAGCTCTGAAATCTCTTCCACCTGGAATTGCTTAGTGTGGCGGGTAGGGTTATGTACCAGATTGGAGCAGGAAACCAAGATGTTTAAGTATCCAGAAGGAAAACAAATGTTCCAGAAACCCCAACAGTTTTCCTATATATTATATTTGCTTTGTCTTATTTAAAACACAACACAACAAAACATTTTCTCCAACTACTAACAGTTATTCCTTCAAATTTCTACTTCTCTCACCTCCCTCCTCCAAACACATTGCGCTTTTTGGAAGAATCTAAAAATTTTAGATTTGCCAAACCGGAGATGAGTGATATTGTTTTGGTTGTATAATAATTTTAATTTTTAGGCTTTATTCTTAAAATTCAGTTGACATGACGACAACAGCAAACTAATGCCATATAAGGACTCTTGCTTATCTTCAAGTTTGGAATCAGTGCAAATTTTAAATTTTGATTAATATCTTTAAAAAGGATGTTTATTTCTAGTAATATGACTTCACTGATATTTTCAGAGGAAAAATTATTTTATCCACATAGAGTACATTATGAATTGAATGTAAAATATTTATTTCAGGGTTTTCCTTTAACTTTGTACTCTATTATGCTGATGACAAAAGACTCAAGATATGTGTGACTAAAGAGGTCTTTGGCAAGAAAGTAATTGAGAAAATAGAGCTAAAAACTCACCAATAAAATCAACTAAGAGTGTTGTGCTCTAAGAAAACATGTAAGTTTTTAAGCATAAAAATCCTTTATAATCTGGCAGTAACCTTTTGTGTACTTGTCCTGACTTCTGTAGGGAAACGACATGGAGCCCAGCTTGTATCGTTGCAGTAATATTGATTGTAAGGCTTCACCTCTAACCTTTACAGCACAGCTAAGCAACAAATTGATCATGGACATTAGATGTTGCATTAAAAAGTACTATGATGTAAGTATCTATAATGAGGTTTACATATAGATATACAACTTCCTGAGATTTAGTACTTTATTGATTTTTATGAAACTGTAAAATTTTGACAAGACTTTGGAGAAAATTCCTCGTGAAATACTATTTAGAAAATATTACAAAGTACATAATTTTGGTCTACTAACATGACACATGATCTGATTTTCTCATGGGCATTATATCTTTTTCAATAATAATATTTTAAATAATGAAATTTTGCTTTTAAGAAAAATTAGAATGCCAGGCGCGCTGGTGCACGCCTGTAATCCCAGTGGCTCAGGAGGCAGAGGCAGGAGGATCGCAAGTTCAAGACCAGAAGCAGTCTGTGTAACTTAGTGAGACCCTGTCTCAAAAAATGTTTAAAAAAAAAAAAAAGGACTGGGGTGCAGGTCACTTGTCCAGTACTTGCAAAGCATACAAGCGAGAGGCCCTGGGTTCAATACCTGAGTACTGCAAAAAAGAATAAAAAGAAAAAAAAGAGAAAAATTGGAATAGAATTAGGAAATTTTTAGCAAATTTCTATAAGCTAGAAATTTCTAGGAAATTACTGTTGCCTAAATAACTAAATTAAGTGATCACTGAGATCTTTGGATGGAGAAAGAAAAAAATCAATATTACCTATCTTCAACAAGTAGAGTCATAAAATCATGGGTGATTTTAATAAACTGCCCGCTACCTAATTTGTGTTTTTGTGGCAGTCTAAACCACTTCCTTGCCTAATTTTCTGAGGGAATCAAAATAAACATCTTTTAAATTTAAATGTAGTTTGGGATTTTAAAGAGAATGTCTAATTTTTACAAATACATAGTAAAAATGAACTGTCTTCATTAGGGAGAAAGCTTTTTCTCAGAGTGTTTGTTTTTAACATACTTCAGATGAATACATTTTTTTTTCTCTTTGAAAGTTAAAATTAAGAATTAAAAAAGACTCCTACATTTCCCATTTTTATTTGTGTCTCATTATGTCATTTGAAAGTTCATTGAACTTTCTTTAAAGGAGCTGCAGTTGACAAGGCATTTTCCCCCAAAAAAATGCTCAGGTTCTATTAGTTAAGACCCATGATTTTTATCAATGTCATTCTGTAGTTTCTACTTATGTTAATTAACATATAACATAACATTTTCTTCTTTAAGAATATTTCACATAATGAGGAGTACAGGTAATAGATCATTAGGATGAAGAGTGAAAACACAGAATTCCAGTATTGTGATTTTAGCATAGGATAATTTGTATTTGTCAAAAAAAAAAGCAAGTAGATTTGCCTTGAAATATTTTAAATAATAATTGTGACTACATTTTGCAAAAATCTGAAAAGTTTCAATGAATTTTACTGTGGTACACTTAATGAAGAGTTGGATGGGAATAAAGGTTATCTGTGGGGTCACATTCCACAGTACATGAAACGTTCAACACGTAAATGTTAGGCCTTTATTTAGCATGAAGAGCCCAAATCAAAACTATCCAGTTTCTTATTTACAAGCCACATTGAGTAGAGTATGATTCTTTACTCTTGGAAAGAATTCTGAGTTTTCCATCTGTTTAGTCTATCAAAATCTTTACCATGGATATGTTAATACGAGAAGAAAACCATCTATTTCCTTCTATATGAAGTTTTGACTAAGTTGAGAAAAAGCATAAAAGCGATCTTCTGTATAATTAGAAATGTGTCCAAATTGAAAGATTGATTTCTAACCAAGTGTGTGTGTGTGTGTGTGTGTGTGTGGTGGTAGTTCTGGAAGTATTATTTTTTAAGCTAAAATAACCTACTTTTAGGGATCTAGATGTTTAACATAAGGTTCTTAGATCCTTTGCAATTGTCTTCTCCACTAGCCATCTCACTAACAGTTAAGAGT
>VMDO01023991.1:0-30571 GCA_007922755.1 Pedetes capensis
TATATGTGTGGAATGAATTCACATTCATTTCTATAGTTAAAATCTTTTTCTTTTCACCTTTTACAGGCTGAAGAGAAGGCTCATTCAGAGGTAAACACCTGTGACATTTTAATATTTGATAATTTTAATTTCCAGTTATAGTGAAATAAGTATTGTTACCACTAGAGGACTCTGTAAACCAGTAACATAACTACAGGACTGCTGATAGAAGTAACTGGCCAGTTGATAAATGGTTTTAGCTTTTGCCTCTTAAAATGAAAGTTTTTAGCAGCAAGCTCTCCCCTCCTCTTTTAGAGTTAGTTTTGGGTCATCACTTAGTAAGTTGTCTGTAGTAGTAGACATTAAATTCTTCATGAATGAACAAATGTGTAAAACAGGAAGATCACAGATCTATTTTATTACAGCTTTCCCGGCACTGCCTGTGTGACCATCTGCATAGGATGAGTGGAGCCATTAAGTCTGAAGCAGATGGCCCCACAACTCAGATATTAGTATTCTAGCTCATCTATTTTGTGCCATGACCTTGCTGCTTCTATTGCTATTTTATGTTTGTTGTTGTTAGGTGCCATGGAGTCACATCTGACTGATAGCGACCCTTATAGGGTTTTCAATAGCTGATTGTTTTTTTTCCAGGATTGCTTTGGGAGTGGATTGCCACATCCTTCTCCCATTTTTGCTGTGCTGGGAATAGAACTTGGGACCTCAGAGACTAAGAGCAGTGCTCTACCAAATGAGCTAAATCCCAGCCCATTTTTATGTCGAGGGTGGTATATTGTAAGCACATGCACTTCACAAAGATATATTTGGTTGGAATATGTATAAATCAAGCTGCAACCTGAGAGAATATTTTTCTTCCTTTACCTCTGTATAAAATTTGTCCTGGCCAAAGTGAGAAAAGGGAATTTAATTAGGATTTTATCCAAGGTGAGGTAATAATTATTTGATAGGTTTACACTGAAGCAGTCAGATCACAGAGAAAATAAATGCCCTAGCAACAGCTTTTGCAAAGAAATCTTTTCTTTTGAACTCTTATTTCATTAGCTTTTAAAGTAAACTCTATGCTACATTTTAAAATATTGCAAAAGTATTGATTATTCAGTTTATCTTTGAATCACTGCACCAAAGACTAAATTTGATTTTTAAAAACTTAAAACTATTTTTACATCATGTGGACATAACAGATCTTCTAATATTGATTATAATGTAGCTCCTAAGATAGAGAACGGTTACATCTACAGTAGTAGAAGTTAACCAGTTCTTCTTTTATCATTTATGCCCTGTAGATGATTATGGGTTTTGAAAAAATTAATTACTTTATAGTTTTCTAAGTTACAGTTTAACAAAACTAGAACCATGTACTGAAGACTTCATTAGTGAATGCCTCTTTCAGTTTATATTGGTCTAAGAATAAGATGGATGCTCTGCTTTCTGATAGACTTTGTGGTCAACATCACCTACATGTAACTCATGTTACTAGGGGCTAAGGTGTATCTCTTTTTAAAAAATAGAAAAAAAGCCAGATGCAGTGGTGCAGATCTCTAATCTTAGTGACTCAGGTGGTGGAAGCAGGAGGATTGTGAGTTTGAGGCTAGAGGCAACCTGTATAACTTAGAGAGACCCTGATTCAAAATAAAAAAAATAAAAATGAACTAGATGTGCAGACTAGTGGTAGAGCACTTGCAAAGTATGTACAAGGTCCTGAGTTCAATTCCCAAGTACTGAAATAAATAAATAAATAAATAAATAAATATCAGATTTGGTGAAATTATACAAATGTCTACTGTCTCTGCTTCCAGATAAGACTTCTCTTCTTTTTTAGAGTCTCTTATTATTGACCACCATTTCATTTTTTCATTTTTATAAAATGTTTTGTGCAGGGAGAAAAAAAGCCAGTTAGTGAAACATAGGTCTTCCAAAGTGAGATACCATTCCAAAAATCCATCTTTAATAATAGAATATTTGTTTTTGAAGAAATGACAAATATCAAGGTAGAGTGTTTGGCATCTTCAGTAACTGAAATCCCTTAAGACCAGAAAGATACTTGTAGATGCTAGTCCTAGATGTTTTTAAATATTTCACTTTGTTAATCACCATTTAAATTTTCTGGGAACAGGAGATGTTTAGATTAGAATGCAGAAAGTACTTAAATTATGTAGACCTTTACCTTTAATAATTCAGCTTTATTAAAATTGATCTTAACTAAACATTAAAATATTTTAGAATATTTAATTTATTGGCACATCTAGATGCAAGATATTAGTGATTTTACCCTTATTTTTTAACTATGGACATCTATAAAGTATTTCTGCTTGGGGCTGATAGTAGTTCACTGAATAAAAGATATTATAAGAAATATTTAGAAAGATTTCTCTATTAATCATTAAAATTCCATCCTATAAAATTAGTTTCTGCTAAAGCAGAGAAAGTCCCAAGATCAAGGGCAGCTGGGTCAAATAAGGACTCATTAAATATTGAATTAAAACCAACTTTTGGATACTACAGGATATCCTACAGCTTTTAAGAATCACCAAACTATAGAAAATTAAAATATAAGCAGGAAAAAAATGTCAGAGATTTCCAGAAAGATAATATGGAATACTTTTTGCTAAAAAAGACCAAGAAAAATTATGCATATGATGTATATTTAAATTTCAAAGATATTTTTCTACTGTATTATATTACCACAGTAGGTGGTAATATAGAAGGAAAAGAACCAATAGAGTAAGTAAGCTGCCTAGTGAGTCATGCAGGGATGACAAAAGAAACAAATAAGCATCCTTTGATTTTCAGATTTGAATCCCAGTTTTGAAGTTCGAAACTTGTTCTTCTCCTTGTGTCATTTGATTGTTACTGTGTACTTAGTGTTCACATGTCTTCTTTTTGGGAATTAATACTAATCCAGTTGAGCATTGTATTTGCTTTCCTGGATTAAATTCTTAGTTTCAAGTAATAATCTACTAGAATATGATTTTTTTTAATTACACTCAGCAAATCCATAAGCTACGGAGAGAGCTGGTTGCATCACAAGAGAAAGTTGCTACCCTCACATCTCAACTTTCAGCAAATGTAAGTCACTTGATTTTTTAAAAATATATCACAACATATTATGTAATAAAATTGGATGGTATTAAGAAATTTATAAACTTTATATGTCGAAGATTATACAGAAATAAGATACTGAATATTGGGACTTATATGAAGTTGAAGTCTTCTCATTCAGTAATAAAATGTAAATCTAAAATGATGAGTCTCAATGTCGTTAATGGGAGAAAGACGCGGCAATCCACGCCTGAAAACAATCAGCCATTGAAAACCCTATGAAGGTCACTATGGACACAACTGGACATCATCTAACAATAGGCACAATGTTGTTAAAATGGTATTTTATTCATTATAATATTGCAAACAATAGTAACAGGTATAAAAGTTGCTTCTTGTTTCTTATTTTTTAATCTCTCCCTATACTAAGTTTGTCTCAAGTGACTGTATAATAAAGGCTGTTATTGTTTGACTTTGGGAGATAAAATATTCATGTACTCTGCCTCCTTCAGCTTCAATTATTGAGCAATTAGTGAAGCATATAATTAATTCTAAAAAAAATTAACTTAGATCTAAGTATGGGTAGCTTAATGACATTATAGGTGAAGTACAGTTCTCTCAAAAAAGAAAAATACCTCAGCAGTCTTTTCATACCAGTCTAAAAGAAGTCCATTTGCTGGCACCAAAACAGCTGAAAATGGCAAAAATGATGACAATGAAGAGCATCAGTTGTATTAACATTTGTTGACTATCTTTCTATTTGCCTTGGAGTCCTCAGAGTAGATGCAGAATATTAAAGGAGAACATGGCATTGTGCCCAGTCCTAAGGAGCAATAGTATTAGAAGCAACAGCGAGGGGTAAGGAAGCTCCTGCTACTTTGCCATATGCCCTTTCCCTCATTCAACACTCATTTGCTCCTTATGCTGTGTAGCATTCACCTGTTCCTTGCTTCACAGCTACTTCTTTTTTCCTCTGAGATTTTCTGTTGTCCAAACAGAGCATGACACATCAAGAGTGAGCAGGTGCAGAACCATGGTATATGTCTTTAATAAGAGACATTTTAAAAATAAAATATTGCAATATAGGTTCTACAGGAAATAAGTAATTTTGCTCACAGTGTATTCATTTTAGCACTGCATTTGAATGAATTTTATTTTTTTCAACTTTGAGATAATCATATTAAATTTGGCTTGACTATTTTTTATAGATACTTTTAGGGGATTCCTAAACATAAGATTTGGTTTTAGAGAATTATTTAGACAATACTGGAACATAGCAGTATTACTTAACTTATATTTTTCTCTAAGAATAACACTTAAAGAGATAATTGTAAGACAACTGTAAATGTTATACTATAGGCTGCATGCATAGTGGTATAAAAACTTATAAATTTCTGAATTCATGCTCAAAGGACACAGAGAAGTGTAAATGCTGGAAATATCCCTGGCTATGTTTATCTGTGATGAAGAAGGTTCAGTGACTGGCCCTATGCATTAGATTGTTAAGATGCTTGCATACTTGTAAGAGTTACTCAGGATTTTATTTTATTTTGTAAATTTCCCTTGATTGACCTCATCACACAATTCAAATATTGGGATAATATGGCTGCAAAACATAATGGAATGTGGACTGAGACACCAAATTTTTAAAAACAATTTCTATTTAAAAAGTAATACATGCACATTGGTTAAAAAATTTTAAATGTAGCTTTTCACTTAACAAAATGTGTGTGTGTGTGTGTGTGTGTGTGTGTGTGTGTGTGTGTGTTTAATTTTTCCTCTGAGATACATTCCCACTATTGATTTCTTGGTGTCATTTCATTATTTTTCTTTTATATGGTCATGTATACATATATACAACATGCACTTACAAAGGCTTACTCTCTCTCTCTCTCTCTCTCTCTCTCTCTCTCTCACACACACACACACACACACACATTCTCTCAGTGGAACCCAGATTCTATCAGAGAAACTGTCATGAAAGTAAACCCTGGGCCATTGTTTGGAAATGGAGCAAATATTTTAGAAAGATGCCAGACACTGACTGCCTACCTCATTTCCTCTAGTCATCCATGTCACACTATTTTCACTGATGGGTTTCCAAGCCATGGAGCATGTGTTCCCTGCTGGCTAGTTATATAACCACCAAAAGGGTAAAAATAGGCTCTTGTCATGAAAAACCTCTAACTTGCTTTATATATAAATCACAGATATACATAAAGTACATAAATGGATATCTAGCACATCTGTGATCTTAAAATGCCATGACAGGAGTAGGCAATTAGGAAAAAAAATCTAGAATGTCTCTTTAGGGAGACCATAATGAAACAAAGTAAAGGTAAGGAACAACAGTAGAGGAAACAATGCCAGAAATTATTTTATGCCAATTGTCATGCTAGTTTAAAAATACTGTTTTTTGAGAAAATGCCAAAAACTCTCCAGGTCCCCCAGTTATATCTATGTTATCATTAGTAATACTTTGTATACAGGGTGGGAGCTAATATTATCCTATTTTACATTCTCTCTCTCTCTCTCTCTCTCTCTCTCTCTCTCTCGTTACATTGTATTATATTTCAGAAGTCTTAAATTACCTCAGATCTACACAAAAACCTGTACATAACACCTTCATTTTTTAATAGTCAAAGGGGCAGGGCATGCAAGGAAAGGACTAAATTATCACTTAGGTCAATGGATAAACAAACTTTGATATGTCCAAACCATGGCATACTACTCAGCAATACAAAGAAGTGTGCTATCAGTATAAGCAACATTTAGATAAATCTCAAGGGCATTATATTGAGTGGAAAAGAATCCAATTTCAAAGGTCATGTATTATATAACTCAAAGTATATAACATTCTAAGAATGACAGAACTATAGAAACGGGGAAAAGCTTAGTAATTGCCAGGGGTAAGAAAAGGAGAAATGGTGTTGCTCTAAGGGTATTAAGAAGGAGGTCTTTGTGGTAAAGGTACAGCTTTGCGTCTTCATTGAGGTGTTCATTACATAAATCCATACATGTAGTTCTATGTATTTATACCAAGATTTAATTCCTAATTTTGATCTTATAATAATGTAAGGTGTAACCATTGGGGAAAGCTGAATGAAGAGTAGAGGCAATCTATCTGTACTTTCTTTGTGACTTGTCAATAGACAAGTATTTCAAAATTTTAAAAAATTAAGAATCTATATATCTACCATGTTTCTTTTAAACAGGTGTTAAATTTTGTTTCCTAGGAGTTTCAACTTAACCAATTACTGATCCTTTATTTAATGGTGATATGGATTGCTAAAACATTTTAATATCAAATAATTTTAAATCAAAAGGTTAAGTAATAAACATGTACATTGTCTTCTGCTTCATTAGCAAAGCAGTTTATTAAAATTCACTTTTAGAGTAAATATTGATAACATATAAATTGTTGTTGTTGTTGTTGATAGGTGCCATCAAGTCAAATCCGACTCATAGCAATCCTAAGTATGACAGAATGAAACATTACCCAATACTGTGCCACGCACATGATCTTTTTATGTTTGAGCCCATTGTTGCAACTACTATGTTTCTTCTCATTTTAAGTCATGCCACATCAACAAAAGGAGGTTCCAGCATTTACTCCATTTCCATCATTAAAGTTGATTCTACTTTGAGGAGGAAAATCTTCCCCAGTCATGTCTTGATTGCCTTCCAACCTTGGGGATTCTTTTTCAGTACCATATTTGGCAGTACTTCTGTTTTATTCGTACAGTTTTCAATGGGAATTGTTTCAGGAGTGGGCTGCTGGGTCCCTCTCCCTAGTCTATCTTATCCTGGAAGCTCAGCTGAAATTTGTCTACCGTGGGTGGCCTGATGGTATCCGAAATACCAGTGGCATAGCATTCAATATCACAGCAACACACAAGCCCTCACAGCATGACAAGCTGACAGACATATGGGGGAACATATAAATAGACATGTATAAATAATTGTAAAACAATTTTGCCTCTATTTTTAACATTTTAGTAGTAGTAGTATTACTGCACAGGATGAAGTTATATATTTATTCCCATTTGTATTTGTAATGAAAAATCTCATTTACACATTCAGGATTTGAATTACCTAAAAGTCATCTCTTAACTACAAAGTCATGTTGAACTCATCCATTAATTTTAGCATGTAGTTTACAATGTCACTTTATATTTCACAGATCATAATGAGCCATGAAAGGATTTAGTTAATACTTCCTTTTTCTTCAGTTTTAAGATACTGTTTAAATTTATTCAGAGTGCGTTTCATTTCATCTGAGTTATCTTTGTTGGTTAATATATGCACAAAAACACACAGGTATGTAAAGTAAATTGATCATAGAAACTAAATAAAGTCATTTTGCATACGATATCTTCATGATTAGTCAAGGGCTTGTTTTTTGTTTCGTGTGTGTTTGTTTCTTTCTGGGATGCTGAGGAAAAAACCTACTTCCTCATACATGCCAAGCAAATATTCCACCCATAACTTCATGTAGCCAAGTCAAGTGGAATGTATTTGTTTGTTTTACAATATTTTTTCTGTACAAATCTGGGCTTTTAGATAATTTGCAAGTGGGAATTTAGGCAAGTTATTACTAACATCTTTTAAAGGTGTTAGCAAGTTAATATGTAACAAAATTAAAGGTAATTTTTCCTTTCAGACAATAAGTCTTTTAACTAAAAATCTCTTGGGTATAATTTTCTTTGAGATTGTACATCACCACTTTCCTCTATTGAATACTTTTTTATATAATCTGGAAGTTATTTTTGCTTTTCTGTATTTCTTCTAGTGGAAAACTATTTTGTACGTGCTAATAGTGATAAACACTGATGGGATAATTTTATATAAGAAATTTTATAAAAGAAATATGAAACCTTATTTATATTTCTGAATCATTTTTACTCAACTATTAATTTTCAAATGCATACATATCCCCATATAAATATATGTATGGAGTGTTTTTTACTATGCTTTTGGACTTTCACTCCATTCTGTGTGAACAAATGCAAAATAGGCATTATGTATAATATTTTATAACATCATAAAAATTTTCTTTACATGTCTATTTAGATTATATTATGATTCAATGACCAGAGACAGTATGAATTCAAAATGTGTTTCCTTAGCTCGTGGTCAGTATTATCAGTTTTATTGCCTCCACTGCCTTCATCTAATGCAACTCAGAGAGTATTAATTATCATATTAACAAATTTTACTCTGACTTGAAAATTATGTCATTGCTAAAGAGAAAATTAGAAACAAATTAATTACACAGTCACTCCAAAAATCCATATTTTGAAAAAGACTCATGTTAGACCAGATATCTTTTCCTAGGGTTTAATCTGTTTTTATTTACAATTCCTTTTCACTAAGGTGATAAAGATCATTATTGATGGAAAAGTTTCCCCTCTTTTATTCCTTTTCCATTTATTACATTTGGTAAGAAATTTAAGATTTACTACTTCTAAAGGAATAGAATTAACCTGATAAACTAAACCAAGATGATATAAATCTAAAGCAGTGTTTCAGTAGTGTAATTTTCATGTATTTTTCCTTGAAAACAGCACAACTAAAGTTAAAAGGTTACTTAGTAATCAGTTCTAAGTTTTTTTGTGAATAATTAATGAAAAACAACTTTCTATAGGTTAGAAACTGATTTTTTTTTTTTTTTTTTTTTTTTTTTTTTTTTTTTTTTTTTTTTTTTTTTTTGCGGTACTTAGGGATGAACCCAGGCCCTTGTGCTTGCATGCTCTGCAAGTGCTGGACCAGTGAACTGCACCCCTAGCCCCCTTTTTTTTTAACTTTTTGAGACAGGGTCTTGCTAAATTATGCAGACTGCCTCTGGTCTCAAACTTTTAATCCTCCTGCCTCTCTCTCCCTAGCCACTGTGATTACAGGCGTGTGTCACCGCGCCCGGCAGAAAATGATATTCTAATTGTAAATATTTTGTCATTACTTAAAGCGACACAATGTAAGGAATATAATTTCTACATTTGGCATGTTCTTTAGAATCCTGTTTTCTTAGCCATATTTTTCATTTACATTGATAAAATATTCACAAAAGTTAGAGTAAAGTAATTTTCTTCAAATGAATAAATTCAAAGACATAGAGTATAGTAATTAAACCTTACATTTCTCTACTTTGGGAGAATTGAAATGTTGCAGCATTGAGCAGAATCTTTTTACTAAGTAACAAATGTTTTCTTTTAGAATTTTTCCTTTTCCAAAAGAAAATAAGCAATTTTAGTTTTAGCACTTAGTAACCCATTTTATGGACATAGTGGGATTATATCTAATAACCTAAACTGGAGTCAGCACAAATAGCTGCCATGGGCAAATTTATTGTAAATTCATAAGCAGGAATGGCTTATGGCAAAAACTAACTGCTACTGCATAATACATTTAGAATTTTAAGCCAAAGAAAATGGTCATGCTGTATGAGCACATTTGTATAGTTTTTAAGATAGGCCAAACTAAAACATAGATTTAGGAATTCAAACTTAGGTATAAAAATATCAATAAAAGCACAAAGATAATTAACATAGAAGTTATACTAATTATTTAGTTTGGGAAAGGGGAGGAAATAGTGATGGAGAGGAGCATGGGAGATCTTCTAGATAAAGTCTTTGAAATGCCCTATTTCTTGCTTTGGCTAAGAAGTGCATAAATCTTCACTATGTGATAAATCAGTACATTTGATTTTACTCACACAGTGTGTGTGTTTCAGAATTTAAAAAGTTTAAAATATAAGCAAAAATTGGTTATGGCCTTATACTAATTTCTGATGGGAGAAGGGCCTGGCAATTCACTCCCAAGGCAATCCTGAAACAGCCATTGAAAACCCTATGAGGGTTGCTATGAGTCGGATACTGACTCAACAGCACCTAACAACAACAACAACAACAACAACAACAACAACAACTAATTTCTGAGGGTTATTAAAATGAATATAGTTATATTCTATGTCATTAAAAATATTTTAAACTTGTGGCACACACCTGTAATTCCAGTGGCTCGGGAAGCAGAGGCAGGAGGATCGCAATTTCGAGACCAGAGGCAATCTGCGTAATTTAGCAAGACCCTGTCTCAAAAAGTAAAATAATGGTCTAAGGGTCCAGCTCAGTAGTCCAGCACTTGCAGAGCATGCAAGTGCGAGGCCCTGGGTTCAATCCCCAGTACCACAAAATATATAATATATATATTGTTGTTGTTAGGTGCCGTCAACTCATAGCGACCTCATAGGGTTTTCAAGAGCTGACTGTTTCAGGATTGCCTTGGGAATGGATTGCCAGATCCTTCTCCCATTTTTGTGGTGCTGGTAATTGAACTCAGGACCTCAGAGATTGCAGCGCAGCACTCTACCAACTGAGCTAAATCTCAGCCCCTATATATATATATATATATATATATATATATATATTACATATAATATTGCATATCAATATATATTATATATTAATATTAATATTAATACATATTAATATATTATATAATAATATATGATATATTATATATGATATATATTATTATATGATAAAATACATTACATATATATTATATGTGATATATTTTATATATATTATATATGTTATATATATTATATATAATATATATTATATATATTAAACTCTAAGATAGTATACATTTTTAAAGAATATGATTTATTCAGTTAAATCTGTTAAGAAACTTTGGTGTTTAACTTTTAAGGATTTGTGTTTATGTATTTGGTGTACATTGTGTGGTGTGTGTGAGGCAGGAGATGGTGGAACAAGAGAATGAAAATTGGTACTGATGGGCTGAATTATAGAAAAATTACTTTGTACAAATTGTTTTCCTCCTCATTGTAGTATCATGTAAGAAATGCAGCCTAGGATGAGTTCAGAACTTTGAACACAGACACCTTGATATCATGATGCTAATGGAAGGACTTATCCATTGTAACTGTCACTAATAGTTGAATAAACTTTCAGAGTATTGATTGTTAGAATTCTTGTGGTCCATTTTGATAGTAGGTGCCTGAGCCTTTTAGCTATGCTGCAGGTACAATGAGATGAATTTGTTTGGAATCCTTGTACATCCATTCCTCAGGAAACTCAGTCTCTTGCCAAGGTTTACCAAATTTTGTCCATACATAGTTTATATAGATTACAGTTGAAAATAGTCAATCTTTAGGTCCTTTTAAGGGGTAAATAAAATTACAACAGTTTGAGAAAATGTACAGGCAACTGTGCCTCAAACCACAATAAGACTGAAGTACCTCTTCTTAGGGTTTTGTATTGAACCTGTTGCATGATGCCATGTCAATAAGGAACAGAGCTACTTTAGAGCTGTAACAGGACAGTCAAATAATTCTCAATCATGAGAGTTACAGTTATGTAATTCAATATACATAATCCTCTAAGATTTTAAATGAAAAACCGAATCTGGAAAGGCTTAATGTTAATTGAGCTAAGTTTTTGTTGTTGTTGTTTGGATTTTTTGTTTATTTATTTATTGCAGTGTTGGGGTTTGAACTCAGGGCTTCTCACATGCTACATATGTTTTTTTGTGGTGGTTGTTTGGTTTGGTTAGGTTTTTGTTTGTTTGTTTTTCACCAAGAAGCGACATTCCCAGCCCCTAAAAGCTTACTGTTTAATATAATATGTCTGAATTATTATTTCTGGCTGGTCTATCTGTACTTCCATAGTTGAAGAGAATAAAAAGTCAGAAGAAAAGCCCTTTTATTAAAGACACTAGAAAATGAAGCAACTCTTTTTGATTCAATTCTTTGTCAGTAGCAAAAATGGAAAGATAATGTTACAGCTGTCTGCAGATATCTGACACTTGAAGGAGAGTATCATTACAATAGAGGAGCTAACAGTATCTTCCAAGGGCATCACAGAAGTCTAAAAATGAGGAACATTTGTCTATTGACTATTTCAGTGACCTCCTTTTGAGCTCTCTTCCTAAAAACTTGGCAGCTCAGAACTTTATGCAGTATTTTGGGTGTCAAATCCCCCACAATGTGCAAGTCAGAAGGTGTTACTATTTGTAAAATACCATTCTCGCTCAGAAGCTGAACCCATGTTAAATGTCAAGAGACTGAAATGCTGATTTTAAGAAGTCAAAGTTTAGAAATGTAAAATGAAGATTTGTGTGAAAGGAGGCTCACCACTCAGAGCTAACTATGACAGTCGTAGTACTTAAAGAGTTATAATACCTGATATTAAGCATTTTGTAAAATGAAGGATTTTTATTTATCTGCACAAGAGTCTGACATTTCAAATGTCTTTCTTGCATTTTGTCTCCAGGCTCATCTCGTTGCTGCTTTTGAAAAGAGTTTAGGGAATATGACTGGCCGATTGCAAAGCCTAACCATGACAGCAGAACAAAAGGTATGTTGAAGAATTGTCACTGAGCCTTTGGAGGAGATAGCACATTCCACAGGATGCTTAAAAAATACCTGAGATGTTGCTGGGTGCAATAGCTCATGCCTGTAATCCCAGCAACTTGGGAGGTGGAGGCAGAAGGATCACAAACTCAAGGCCAAGGCAGCCTATGTAACATAGCAAGACCTTGTCTCAAGAAAAAAATTAAAAATGGACTACAGGCACAGCCCAGTGGTAGAGGACTTGCAAGGTATGTGTGAGATCCTGACTTCAACCCCCAAGCATTGCAGGAAAAAAAATGTGGGATGCCGATCCTTATAAATAATACTACCAAGCATTTACTTTGTGCTAAATTAGAGTAATGAGACGATAATACCCTTTTTTTTCATTTTGTAAATTAAAGCCATGAGAAGATTAATCCATTTTCGAACACGAAAACACACACAAAGTTATTTCACATGGCACTGTTATTTTACTTCTGACTGGAACTATTAAAAGAATACCAAATGTTAAGAAAGAGGAACAGTTGTATAAGAGACAGTTAGAATATTCTTGGAGAAACTTATGCAGTTGACAAGAATTATGTTCTGAGGAGAGTTTTCACAAATACATGGTCTGTAAGCCCAGTAATAAACCATTGTCATAGGCTAAGATACTAGGAAGGATGCCCACAACAGATGTTGTTGTTGTTGTTCTTAGATACCATCCAGTTGGTGTCCAACTCATAGAGACCCTATGCACAACAGGTGAAACACTATTGTCAGTGCTTCTCTGGTATTCATAGGGATTTCAATGGCTTATTGTTAGGGGGAGTGGCTTGCCAGGTCCTTCTCCCAAGCCTACAGCATCTGGTGTTCCCAGGCAGTCTCCCATTCAAGTACTCACTAGGTCCAACTTTGCTTAGCTTCTGAGATCTGAGGGGAGTGGGTGCCATGATAGTATGGCTGCAGGTACAACAGATGTTAGGATTGTATAAAGTAAGGGACTTTGGGTTATGGTGTCTATGATACTGGCAATCTTGTGCAATTTTGGAGTCACAAAAATGAGTTGGCATCTGGGGATGCTGCCTTTGAAGTAATGTTATTTAAATTATGTCTAAAGCTTTAAAATAAATGTAAAAGAATTTATGGAAGAAAGAATACTGAGAAGGAAAATATACTAAAAAGTCTGTGCTGTCCAAAGAGAGTCTAGACACTTTCTCTATGACAGTTAGTTGACTTTCTCTCTGCCATTAGTCCAGTGTCCGTAATTTCCTTGGATTATTGTCAGAGACTAGAGTAGCTTCTGAAATTTATGGAAATTTTTATAAAATTGGCAGAAGGACATAATATAGGTAGATGTCAATAGTACTCACCTAGTTCACAAAAATATTCTGTAATCTAAAATGTTTTGGATATTTTTCAGTCTCTACCTCTATCCATATGAGTGGTTTCCATTTTGCCTTTAGCTTCTGTATGATAATATATGATTAGCTTTACACAACTGGCATTTATTACCAAATTTTGTAAATTTACAGTTCATTTGAAAATACTGAATATACAATGCAACTAAAAGAGAAAATCTAATATCCTTATAATTGCTTGGTATAACCAGCTATTTATATTCTTGTTTATTCTCCTATTTCATAGATTTCTCCTCCTTTTGAGAGAATACTGTCGAGCCCATCAAACTAGAAGGATAGCTAACAAATTCCTTTTGAATTCATAAATTTTCTTTCATTCTTCCTTCCTTTGCTCCATTTGCCACTTCATTATGCAGCATGAGAACCCAGCAAAAGTCTTTTAGGGCAGCCAGGTCAGAAAGAATATAAATATTGGAGCTCAGTAATCTTGATTGTGAATTTCTTAGGAATCTTGACTGTGTCTCTTAAGAGTTGTTTAACCTTTCCTGAACCTCAAGTTCACCATTTTTGAAGTGGGGACAATAATAGGTAGCTTATAGGATCATCATAAGAAATACACATAATACTATGATTATGTCACATACAGTAGGCAATCAATCAAGCAGTGTTACTTTCCTTTACATATTTCCTTTTCCCTTGAAAAATGTAGGATAAATTAAATCATCAAGCAAATGTCAGGCAAATTCTGGAAATAAGGTTAGAATTTAATATCTTTATGAGGTCAAAATCAATAGAAATATTTGAAACTCTTTCCATATTTTCTTCAACTAAATTATATGAGTTAGTAAGTTTTGTTCCAGAGCCTGGCAAAGTATGTTAACTTAAAATGTCCAGGCATAATGCCTAAATATTTAGAAATACACCTGTTTAATACAAAAAAATTGTATACTTAGTATCCTTGAAGTAACATTATCAAAATTGTGAAGTATTTCAAAAAGATATGATGTCTGAAATTACCTTTACCATTTTTAACTGAAAATAAAATAATTCTACTTCTAGTTGTGAACTGTATAGTTCACATTGTAGTATTGGTAACTATTTATTAATCTAAGATTTAATGGGTTTTTCCAAAATGGTTTTGAGAAGCTTTTAAAAGTAATTGCAATATGGTATGGCACAATTCAATGACATACTCGATGAAAACCAGAAAGTAGATGTACACAACAAGGTATCTGAGCCAATATGATCACTCCCACAAAGCGCTGAACGAATGCCAATGTAGCTATGACAGAAAGGGAGATTTCTTGGCATGTTTTATTCTCATTTTCTGACCAGAGTAGCATGGTTTAAATTAAACAGACAAACTTTTTGGCCCAGAATTCAAGGACAAATGTACTGCAGAGGTTTTTAAATTGAGGTCATGGAATAACAAGAGACAAAATCACTTCTGAAGACATTTCTCTAAAAGCTGAGAGCATAACATTTAATCATATTTCAGTAAAGGCATTTCTTCAGGGAACTGAGATAAAAGGGTATATTGCTCTCTGGTGAGCCAACAATCCAGAGAAAAAGTCAGAATATGCAGCAGAGATTCTTAAACACAGTTCCTATAATGCCAAGCTTTATTTGCCCATTTAGTCATTCATCAAATTTATATTGAACTTCTACTGTGTAAGAATAAAGTGGTATAGACAGATAAATATGTGAGATATGGATCTATTCCCCTTTCTCTATTAGTATCTATAGATATAGGTATTTGCTAGAATATAAATTCCATGAAGAACATTGTATATTCCTCATAAATTATAGTATATATTATATGTGCTATTTCTTATGAGACTTATGGTCTTTATATATAAACAAAGTTTATATATAAAAATGTTCATGTGTGTATATTATCCGCATGAATTTATACTCTTTTTATATATGTGTGTGTGTACACATATATATGTGTGTACATGTGTGTATTGCAACTAGAATTTATATTCTAGTAGGTAACAAATGATAAAAATATAATTAAAACCTCAGATTTCATGTGGCAATAAAGACTAATGAACAGAGTCAGCTGAGAATGAGGTTATCAGAAGACAGGATATCAAGCTAATAATGCATGCAGAACCAATGATCACTGTGACTATATATTCTTAGTTACTTGAGGAACAGATAAACTAAACTGTGACTCCAATCCTAGTCTTCTGACTTCTAAACATGATTTTTCAGTAATCACATGTCATAAGTATGCCGAGATTACATCAAAATTTTAGTTATATACTTCTATGTCCCTCCCTTAAATGGTGTCCTGGTAATTTTTCTTTTTATCCAGATGCCAAATAACACAGATTCTCTTGCCAAATCTGCATGTCAAAACTACTGGTGTTATACACTTATAGTCTTATAAGAAATAAAAGACATCTTTGAATAACTCAAAAGGTGGAAAATTATCAGGCCATTAGAAATATAGCAGTACAAAGTCCTGAGCATTCTCAAAGGACATCAGTGCATCTTCACAACAGAGATGACACAGAGGAGCTCTTCAGGTATGTGAGGATGAAGAGGGTTAACTCAGGGGAAATGTAGGAATGTATTTCATAGAAGAAGCAGCAGCCTGAACACCATTAGCAAGGAGGAACATTATGGGAGACATCCCTATGGGGATTGTACAGGACTTAATTTTCTCAGAGTGCCAGGTGAGAAAGGCTGTGATACAAATCATTAAAATGGCAAGAATTCTGCAAATATATTTTTATTAGTGAAATTTTTACAGATGTACTGCTAGATCCTTGTGTTCAAATTTACTAAAGCTATACTCATTAATATTTAGGAGTTTAAAATTCAGAAAATATTCAAATTAGTTCCCTATAGATGCCATAGTGAAGCAATTAGAACATATATTAAGGCATGCTAGATTAGTCTTATTAGAAGATCACAGCAGCAAATGAGTATCTTCTTCTAAGAATGACAGTGCTAGCCAGGCAGGGTGGCCCACGCCTGTAATCCCAGCAGCTCAGGAGGCAGAGGCAGGAGGATCACAAGTTTGAGACCAGGGGCAGTCTGTGTAATTTAGTGAGACCCTGTCTCAAAAAATAAAAAAACATGGGCTGGGGGTGGCAGTTTAGTGGTCCAGCACTTGCAAAGCGTGCAAAGGTGAGGCCCTGGGTTCAACTCGCAGTACTGGGGCGGGTGGGGGGGGAGAGAATGACAGTGCTCAGATCATGACGCTTATTTTAACAATAATGCCTAAGGCCTGCCCATTCTTACCTCTGTGAAACTAGATTTTTAGGGAAGTGATGAACACGAAATTGCACCTTGAAAATGAGGATATTTGAACCCAAATCTTTGAACACAGAAAATGTAGCAGCTAAAATTAGCTGAATTTGATCATTACATTAACTTTTCCCATCTTCTGTTATTTGTCACCTAGAAGTACTTTTAAAAGCAGATCTCAAGCCGGGCGTGGTGGTGCAGGCCTGTAATCCCAGCAGCTTGGGAGGTGAAGGCAGGAGGATGGCAAGTTCCAGACCAGTGGCAGTCTGCATAATTTAAGGAGACCCTGTCTCAAAAAGTTAAAAAATGGGCTGAGGGTGCAGCTCAGTGGTCCAGCACTTGCAGAGCAAATGGCCCTGGTTTCAAACCCTAGCACCACACAAACACAGAAAAAAAAAGGCAGATCTCTAGCTGGGCATGGTGGCATATACCTGTAATCCCAGAACTAGGGAGGTTGAAGTAGAAAGGAAGATCACTACAAGATCAAGGCCAGCCTCGGCTACACAAGCAAGTCCAGGTGGGCTAAAGCTACATAACAAGATCATCTTTCAGGAAAAAAAAAGTCTCTAGCATCAAAGAATACATTCATTAATCTTTTAGGGGATAAGATAGTGCAAATTTGTTATTTTTAAATTACTTACTTTACTGGATTTTGGTGGACCTCATTCATCTGAACTTGCATGAAGTAGAGATGTCAGGGTCTTTCCTATTAAATTGTACAATAAAACTTGCTAATAAACAAGTTTTTTTAAAAAGTGGTAGGCTGAATAATTCAAACAAACAAACAAAAGAATTAGCAAGATTTTGAGGCAAATACAAAGGAAGGAGAAGGAAGAGGAATGTGTTCAAGGAAACTACAACTGTATATGGTGAGATAAATTGAATATCAGTGAGAGGACATGAAAGAGAGATTTAGTGGAAAAATTTAAGAGCCTTGCCTATAAAGTCAAGTTATTTAATGAGATATGTTGTCTAGCTTGTAGGATTCTCAACAGGCTTTTATCAGTGAAAAATTTGGAAAGAGATAAGATATAGTAAGGAAGTTAAATTGGAAAGTATACCACACAAGGCAAGTAGTATGACGGCATTTAATAATTTTATTTTGAAATATTTTGAGTGTGATCTTTATAACTTGTTTAGGCTCAGAGACATATAGAATGCTGTTCAAAGAGATACTCTAGGTTTTTTTTATATGAGAAACTTAAGCTGGAAAAAATCTTACATGGTCAACAAGTGTTAGGTCTTATTATCTTGACTGGTTTATTGGAGGTGCAGTGAACTATCAACAAAATATAATCTAATTATGTTATTTCCAAGACCCTTTGTAGAATTATGAAGCCCCTGTTTTCCCTTTTGTGTCTAATAATGAGTTTTTGAAATTGGGAACTACTGAGTTTGAGATTCAAACTTTAAATACATACCTGGAAGGCCTATCAACTGCAGAGAACTTTTTTCTGAAGGCTTAATACTGATTCTCAAACTTAAATATCTTTCATTGGTCACCTTCAAAATATAGAAATTATCTAATAATTTTATAGTCAGCTATCTCTGGAACTCATTTCTCATTTTTTCCTCTTTCACTTTTGTTAAATTAGTATTTTAATTATGCATATTGGTGGGATACAGAGCTGATCTATTTATCATGTGCCTGCGGCCATACCACTGACATCTGATTCTGTCAGATCTTGGAAACTGAGCAGGCTCTGGCCTGGTTAGTACTTAGATGGGAGATGCCCTGTCAACACCAGGTGCTGTAGGCTTGGGAGATGGATCTGGCAACCCACTCCCAAAAGACAATCAGCCATTGAAAACTCTATGAATAGCAGAGAAGCACTGACAATAATGTTTCCCCTGTTGTATGTGGGGTCATTATGAATCGGACACTGACACAACAGCACCTAACAACAAACAACATATGTATCATATCATATGTTGATAGACATCTGGGTTGACTCCATATCTTTGCAATTGTCAAGAGTGCTGAATTAAATATAGAAGTGCAGGTGTCCCTGGGTTATAAGATTTATTTTCCTTTGGATATAGTCTGAGAAGTGGTATAGCTGGATCATAATGGTACTTCTATTTTTACTTGTATAAGGTACCTCCATTATGAGTTCCATAATGGCAGGACTAATTTACAGTCCCACCAGCAGTGTAAAAGGGCTCCTTTTCTCTGCATCCTCACCAGCATTTTTTGTTGCTTTTTTTCATTGATCTTTGCCATTCTTCCTGGTGTGAGATGGAATTTCAGTGTGGTTTTTATTTCCATTTCTCTGATGAGTAGGGATATTGAGCATTTTTTCATGTGTTTGTTTGTCATTTGTATTTCTTCTTTTGTGAACTATCTGTTCAGTTCCACTGCCCGCTTATTTATTGGAATATATGTCTTGGTGTTTAGTTTTTTAAGTTGTTTGTACATTCTAGAAATTAATCCTTGGTCAGATGTGTAGAAAGCAAAGATTTCTCTCCCATTCTGTGGGCTCTGTGTTTCCTTTGCTGTGCAAAAACTTTTTAGTTTTATGTAATCCCATTTGTCAAGTCATGGTGCAGTTTCCTGGACAATCAGAGTTTTGTTAAGGAAGAACTTGCCTATGTCTATGTGTTGGAGTATGTTCTCTATTTTTTATTCTGGTAGCTTTGAGGTTTCCAGTTTTATGTTGAGGTCTATGTTCGAATTTTTTTGTTTTGTTTTGTTTTCAGTTCTGGAGGTTGAACCCAGGGCCTTGAACCTGCATGCTCTGCAAGTTCTGGACCATTGACCATTGAGCTGCACCCCCATCCTTTTTTTTGTTTTCCACTTTTTGAGACATGCAGACTGCCTCTGGTCCCGAACTTGTGATCCTCCTGCCTCTGCCTCCCAAGTCACTGGGATTACAGGCATGTGCCACCATGCCCAGCAAGTTGTGGGAGGCTTCCAGGCACTGTGTTATATTTGTGGTGCTGGGGATTGAATTTGGCTCCTTGGGAAGGAGGGAGCAGCGCTCTACTGACTGAGCCAAACCCCTAGCTATGATCAATTTTAAGTTGATTTTAATACAAGTTGAGATGTATGGATCTACTTTTATTCTTCTACATATGGATATCCAATTTTCCCAGTACCATTTGTTGAAAAGACTATCTTTTCGCCAATGTATGCATTTGGTCTCTTTGTCAAAGCTCAGGTGGCTGTAGTTGCATGGATGCATATCTGGGTCTTCTGTTACATTGACTTTCATGTCTGTTTTTGTGCCAGTACAAAGCTGCTTTTGCCACTATGGCCTTTTATTATAGTTTGAAATCAGGTAGTGTGATGCTTCCTGCACTATTGAAGCTGCTTAGGACTTTTTTTTTGGCTATACAAGGTCTTTCGTGTTTCCACAGTTTTGAGATTTTTTTTCTATTTCTTTAAAATATATCATTGGAATTTTGATGGGGATTGTGATGAGTCTGTAGATTATTTGTGGTAGTATTGTCATTCTCACAATACTGATTCTTCCAATTCATGAGTAAGGAATCTTTAAGTACCATCTTTAAGTACCTTCTGTCATTTCTTTCTTTAGTCTTTGGAAGCTTGCATTGTAGAGGTCTGTAGGGTCTTTGGTTAGATTGACTTCTAAATATTTAATTTTGGGGTGGGCTATTTTGAATGGGATTGTTTTCATTTCTTTCTCTTCCTGTTCATTATTGATATAAAGGAAACTCAGTTGGTAAAGTGCTGCTCCACACTCTCATGAGGACCTGGGTTTGTGCTCTAGCACTGCAAAAATAGGGGGACATGGCAATCCACTCTCACAGCAATCCTGAAAACAATCAGCCATTGAAAACCCTATGAGGGTCACCATGAGATGGACTCAACAGAACTAACAACAAGAAGTACTGATTTTTAAGGGTTAATTTTTTATATCCTGCTACTTTCCTGTAGGAACTAATTAGGTCTAACAGTTTTCTAGTGGAGTTTTTAGGGTCCTCTATGTATAGGATCATGTCATGAGCAAATAAGGATAATTTGACCTTTTCATTCCCTATTTGTATCTCTTTTCTTTCTTTCTCTTCCCTGATTGCTTTGACTGGGATGTCAGTTACTCTAGTCAATAAGACACAAGAGAGTGGACATCCTTGTTTTGTTCCTGATCTTAGAGAGGATGCTTCCAATTTTTCCACATTTAGTATAATGTTGTCTATAGGTTTTTCATATATCACCTTTATGATGTTGATATATGTTCCTTCCATACACAGTTTCTTCAGGACATTTATGATGAAGGTATGTTGAACTTTGTCAATAGCTTTTTCAGCATCAATTGAGATGATAATGTGATTTCTATCTACAAGTCTCTTGATAAATTGAATTATATTCATTGATTTGCATATGTTGAGCCAGCCTTGTATCTGTGGAGTGAAGCCTACCTGGCTATATATATATGGGGGTGTCTGTGTGTGTGTCAATATTTACAAATAAACATAATGCACAAAAGTTCAAAAAACAAACTGTAATAACAATAAAGGAACACATAGGTCCAGACACAGTGATTATGGGAGATTTCAATACCTCACAATGACTAATCTATATCAGAGCTAGGGTTTAGCTCAGTTGGTAGAGTGCTTCTCCATACTTTATGAGGACCCAGGTTTAATATGCAGCACTATAGAAATGGGAGAAAGATGTGGCAGTCCACTCCCAAAACAATCAACCATTGAAACCCTATGAGGGTTGCCATGAGTCAGACTTGACTTGACAACAAGCAACAACAATATTAAATCCTCTTGATTAATCGTTCCCTTTATTAATATGTAGTGACCTTCTTTGTCCCTTCTCATTGATTTGATACTGATACTAGATTTGTTAGGAGTTAGTATATCTTTTCTTTTCTTTTTCTTTTCTTTTCTTTTTAGTGTGTGAGTTTTGTTTGTTTGTTTGTTTTTGTTTATACATGCTTGGAGTATTGTTTTCCAGTCTTTTATTTTCAGTTTATTTCAGTCCTTGTGAATGAGAAGAGTCTCTTGAATACCACATATCAATGATTTTTTATTTTTAATACAGTTAGCCAATCAGAGCTTTTTAATTGATGAGTTAATACCATTTACATTTAGGGTAACTATTGAGAGGAGTTTGGTGTTTTGCGTGGTTTTGTTGGAGTTTTTCTCTACTGGGTTTGGATGTTTGTTCTTCTCTTTGAACCCTGTTTTTGTTAGAGTTTTGCTGGTTTATTAGATTGGGTAGCCTTGCTTCTTTACTAATTTGGTTTGTTCATGCATTCCTCTCAGGAGTTATATTCATTCTGTGGTCTTGCATTTGGGTTTGTCTTTCTTCTTCTGTATGTAGTATTTCTTTAAGCAATCTCTGCAATGCTGACTTGATGGTCAAGAATTGCTTAAGCTTGTATTTATCATGGAAAGTCTTAATTTGTACATCTATTTTAAAGGATAACTTTGCTTGATATTGTATTCTTGGTCAGCAGTTATTTGTTTCCAGGACTTAAACTATGTCAGCCCAAGCTTTTCTTGCTTTTAAGGTTGTTGTTGAGAAGTCAGTTGTTATTCTGAGGGGTTTGCCTTTTAAGTGAGCTGATGTTTTTCTCTTATAACCTGTAAGATTGTTTCTTTGTTTTGTGGTTTCAACATGCCAACTATAATGTGATGTGGAGTGGATCTATTCTGGTCTAATCATTTGGAGTTCTGGATAACTTTATGGTTTGGATATCTATCTCTTCCCTTAGGTTTGGGAAGTATTCTGCTCTTATTTATTTGACTAGATTTTTTTATTCGTCTAGTACTCATTTCCACTCTTTCTTGTACCCCTTGCATTTGTAGGTTAGGGTCTTCATTTTATCAAGTACTTCTTGAACATTTTGGTCACATTACTTCACTTTTTTTTCCTTCATGGTATATGAATAAGTAAGCTCTTCAAACTTTTCCTCTATCCCTAGCATTCTGTTTTCTACTTCATCTAATCTAGATGCATTACATTCTATTGCCACTTTTGTTTGATCAACTGTGTTTTTTTTTCCAGCATTTCTATTTGGTTCTTTTTTAGGACCTCAATTTCTTTAGTAAGTTTTTCTTCTAAGTTAGATCCTTCTTGCCCAGAGTTTCAATTGCATTCATCTGCTTGGTTGTGCTATCTTTGAGGGATTTTTAACATCCTTATAAGCAGACTTTTAAATTCTTTCTCAGGCATTTCTAGCCTTTGGATATCTTTGATTAGAGTTATGAAAGGGTCATAGTCATTAGAGGCATCTTCTTCTTGTTTTTTCATATTTCTTACGGTTTGGAGCTGAGTTTGGAGCATTCCTTAGTTTGGTTATTTCTGCCTTATATATTTAGGGTTACCCTTGGTTTAATGCCTTCTTTGGAGGTCTTGGTCCCTGATATCACTCAGAGCATAGAAAGCATTCTGTTACTAAAGTAATAGCTTTTCCTGAAGTTACATTTATAATTATGATTAACCTTGTTTGAGACCAGGTCATGTTTAAGAAGTTACCTATGGTAAGGGGTTATTAGGGATTGGGACAAATAGGCTTTAGAGATGAATATTGAGTTAATATAGGTATCTGTGGCAGAAGGATGAAGGTCTGACCAACAGGTGGGTATGGGATAGGGGGAAAACAGGTTTAGATGGGAATAAGGAATAAGAACAAGCAGAAGTGGGAAGGTAGAGTATGAATGAAAAAAGGTTAGGCAGAATTATAAATCTACTTGTTCCTTACATGTAATATAACCTAGAAAGTATAATCACTAAACATTTTGACTAGTGCGAAAGATCAAGAAAGGTAACAAAGTATAAAGAAGAAGAAAAGTGATGAAGAGAAAAGCAAAAAAGAGAGAAGAAAATAAAAATCAAAGTGACACAAAAAGACAATAAGAACCAAAAAAAAAAAATCAAAAACCAAAGATACAAAAACCAAAGAACCAAAAATAAAAAACCAAAGCTAAAATAGACCAATCAGCATTGACTGCTTCAGTCTAAGTATCAGTCACCCAGTTCCTTCTGAGTCTTGCCTGCCCTCCAGATGTTAGCAAACAACAGGAACAGTCTTCACTTCCTGCTACAGTTCCTGATAATTTCTTAGAGTAGACATAAGCCCTCAAGTTCCCTCCAAACATCCATGGGACAATCCTGCTCTGGGCCCATTATCTCATGGACCATGACAATCCCCTGATCAACCCAGACCCTAGGAATTGTGCTCCCAGGAGCTGCGTTGTTAGGAGCTACAGCACTATTCAATTGTGTACCTAGTTGTTTCTCCCTGCAGTGGTTATAGATATACTAGTTGGGTCTGTGTTTTCAGCCATGTTGAGCAGTGCCTGTGGTGTATGTAGGCAACTTAGGAACTCTGTGTCATCTGGGGTGCCTGGCTGTGACCCATTCCTCTGGGAAGGTTAGCAGCCAACCCAGGTGTTTATTTGTTCATTTGGAAACTATCCTGAGTACAGGATGATCCCAGATGCTTCATCTCCTTAGGCCCACTAAGCCTCTCTGCCCCTGGGATCTGTTCCTTTGCACCACTGTGCATTTGGATTTTTCTCCCCAGTACAGCTACAGACAATTCACCAGGCTTGCCAGCTTCAGCCTTGCTGCACAGAGCTGGAGCCGAGGGTGGGCCGCCTGGAAAGTCCACATGTCTGGAGGGTACCCAACAGTAACCAACTCCTCAGGGAAGATGGCAGCATGCCTTAAGGTTTGTTTGTTTAAGTGGGAATTAGTCTGCCTTCCAGATGGGCCTGGAAGCTGTGGTTCTTCGAGTGCCTGAAACTGTTCCCAGGGTGAGTAAGTAAAAAGTGAGTCCCTTTGTCTTTCAGACCCTGTGTGTGTGTGTGTGTGTGTGTGTGCGTGCGTGCGTGCGTGTGTGTCCATTTTCCCCGGGGACTGTTTCCAGAGGACCCATTCAGTGGGTAGTTCTTGTTTGTTGCCAGTCTGTGCTACAGTGCAGAGGGCTCTTATTTACCTGTTATGGTGGTGGTTTTCTTTTCCCACTAGGACACTCCGCACTACATATCTAATGGCATGTGCTTCCTATGCTGCTTTTTTCTTCTTTTAATCTGCTGTTGAGACTATCTACCCAACTCACTCTCATTTTTTTATTTCATTTTTGCTACTTTCTTCTGTTCAGTATAGTCTGTATTTCATTATGTTAGCTCTCCTGTTTTACAGAGTCTCTCCTCATTTGACTCATCTCCCTCTGAAACTCATTTCTAATCATAGTGTTTATCCAAACTCTCTACCCAGAATGGGTAAAAGCTAATAATTCATAGTTGTCCTTGGAGGAAACATCATTAATTTCTATGCATTATAGAAACTTTAGAAAATATAGCTTAAAAATAAATGTGAAAACTATAATTATGAAGCAGAAAAAAATGAATACTAGAAAACTACTGCAAAATAATTTCTTTACCACAGTAAAGCATTAATTTAAAATGCTTTATGTTCATCTCTATAATAATATTGAGAGAGGAAGGAAAACCTGACTTTGTTGCTATCCAAAGTAGGTGATTCTGGTTACTTATGCAAACTAAAACTTTCTGATTATAATAAGCAATAAAAGTTTTGATGGCATCTCACTCCCTGGGTGATGATATGTCCTCTTATAAAAAGGAAAAGAGGTATGTAGTATAGTTGAAGATTTATAGTATTATTTAAAAAGAAAATACATGTATTGAAAATGGACCAAAATATTTAAACAGAATTATCCTAATATTTACTAAGATCATAAATCAGATGAAAAGATATATTCCTCAATAAGTAAGTAAGCCAAATGTATTAAATAGTCTAGATGCACATGGAAAGGACATTTTTAATTTTTTTCTGACAGAAAAAGAGATTTCATAAGTACAGAGACAAATGTGAGGGAGGATATTTAAAGGAAGGGAATATCATATGGAAAAGTTTAGGAAGGAGATGATGGATCTCATTAACTGAAACAAGAAAGAATGAAAGAATATTTGCAGATACGGGGAGCTAATTAGGGCAAGTTTGAACAGGTTTTGCTAGTCTATGTAGAATGTAGCTGCCTTTTAAAGTTTCTTTTTATTCTTTTTCTTTTGCAGTACTGGAGGATGAACTCAGAGCCTTACACGTTACTTCGCATGGCTCTACCACTGATCTGCACACCCCAGCCCCTCTTTTTGTTTTTTATCTTGAGAAAAGGTCTTGTTAAATTACACAGGCTGCCTCTGGCCTTGAACTTGTGACATTCCTGCCTCTGCCTCTTGAGTTCCTAGCGTTACAAGTGTATGCCACTGGACCCAGAAGAATTTAGCCATCTTTTAAATTAAAGCTTATGGAATATATTATACTTATTTATAAAGTTCTATTAAACAACTACCCATGTGAATTCAGCTGAACTAATTTTTTTACAATGTGATTTTCATGTTATACAGTAAATATATCTCTCCTTTGAGCCATATCAATAACAACTATTAACATCTGCTGCTTAAAAAAAAAAACTTAATTTTAGAAGGTGATCATTCTGTGGCATATTAAGCAATATTCTAAAAAAGCAACATTCCCTGAACATTCCACTTTTAATCACTTAAAAAACAGCTTCTGGAAGAGATTTCTCTAGAAAAGATAAAATTTTTGTCATTGAAATAAGTCAATTGCCTTAAATTGAGCTCAATTTTTAGGTATTTGCATAAAATTTCATTTCCATTTTTCCCCTTTAAAGGTATAGCCAAGTATTTTGGCAGATTTTTAATCCACTGTATAAGTATCCTTGATTTCAAATTAAAGAATGAAAATCTGACTTCAAAATTGAACATGCATTCTTGTGTTTATATTATAAAATTAATATTTAAATTACATGATTAATTATATACTATGGGTATCATTATTGAATAAATTTCTTATAAAAATAGAATTATGCATGAAGCAGTGGTGCACACCTGCAATCCCCTCTCTACAAGAGAGGTAGAGGCAGGAGGATTACTGGTTTGAGGCGAGGCAACCTGTATACCTTAGCAAGACCCTGTCTCAAGATAAAAAAGTAAAAAGGGGACTAGAAGTGCATCTCAGTGGTAGAGTACTTGCAATGCGTATGCAAGACCCTGGATTCAAACCCCTAGGATGGCAAAAAAATTATCTATCTATCTATCTTTTATATTTATATAGTTTTAGTAAGCTCATCTGTTGCTAGTTGGGCAAGAGACAGAATACAGAGTTTGGAGAGACTGAGAAATTATAAGTGGGACAGGAAATTTTCCACAAAATGATGTTTTTTCATTATAATAAATAAATGCAAATGGATTCCTGCTAAGTTTTTGAAAACCTAGGTATAAATTCAGGAAGTTGCTATTAATTTTCCATTATGAGTTTCTATGATTTATAAGCTATTAGAAGTCTGTAAGGGCTGAGGTTTAGCTTAGTTGGTGGAGTGCTGCTCTGTGGTCTCTGAGGCCCTGTGTTCAATCCCCAGCACAACAAAAAATGGAAAAAGAATGTGACAATCCACTCCTGAAGCAATCCCCAAGAACAATCAGCCATCAAAAACTCTATGAATAGCAGAAAAGCAGTGACAATAGTGCTGGGCATGGCACAGTGTTGGGGAGGGACAATATGAACTGGACTCTACAGCACCTAACAACAAAAGTCTATAAGAGAGTTTGTTTTATTTTATTTTACTTTTATTGTATTTTATTTTTACTTTTTGAAGTACTGGGGGTTATCCTCAGATCTGCACCATAGGTAAGTGCTCTACCACTGAGTCACACCTCAAGTCCTTTTTTATTTTTTATTTTGAGACAAGGTCTATCTAAATTGTGAAGACTTCCTCTGGCCACAAATCTCTGATCCTTCTGTCTTAACCCTCTGAGTAGCTAGGATTACAGGCATTTGCCATAATGCCTGATGAGAGAGTTTATTTTTTAAATCTATGTATTCTATATCAGAAGTGTGTTGCATACCTCTGAATGAGTGAAAATAGACCTATGAGGTGCCATGTATATATGTCAAATTTGTATATCATTTCAATTAACATTGCCTATCTTTCTATCCTTTTTTAAGTATCTAAGGTTAGAATGCTGGGATTTGGCTCAGTTGGTAGAGAACTTCACTGCAGTCTCTGAGGTACCAAGATAAATTCCCAGCACCACAAAAATGGGAGAAGGGCCTGGCAATCCACTCCCAAGGCAATCCCGAAACAGTCAGCCATTGAAAACCCTATGAGGGTCTCTATGAGTCGGATACCGACTCAATGGCACCTAACAATAAAAACAACAACAAGGTTAGAATGGGGTAGGGTTTAGCCCAGTTCATACAGTGCTTCTCTGCATTCTCTGAGGACCCAGGTTCAATCCCCAACTCCACAAAAATAGGAGAAGGATGTGGCAGTCTACTCCCAAAACAATCCTGGAACCACTGAAAACCCTGTAAGGGTTGCTATGAATTTGACTCGACTCAGTGGCGCCTAACAACAAGGCTAGGATAGTCACTGGATCTTCCCATGTGTGAAGCAATTTTTGGCAAAGGAAACTCTTAGCTTTCTTTCTTATGTTGTGGGAAATATTAAGTATGGGTAAACTATTTACCAGGAGATGAACAACCCAAGCCTGATTCTCCCACTTTTTTCAATGATGCTAGAGAAAATGATGAATGACAAATGCTTCACCAAAGAATTTTCTCTCTAAGAGTCTGACAAGGATCTAATTTTTAATATTGCATCACCATCACAAAGGATACCCTTCTAGGTGTGGTGATGTACCTCTCTTTCTAGCACTTGAAAACCAGAGGCAAAAGAATCAAGAGTTCAAGGCAGTGAGGGATTCATAGTGAGACTCTACCTCAAACAAACAGATTAACTAACAAACAAGTATGCCTTTGTTATTGAGTGTCTGATAGAAATATTGTCTGTACTGAAAAAGTACTCAGTTCCTTCTTTTTTTTCTTTCTTATTTCTTTTATTCATTTAAAAATTTTTTTGGCTAGCTTATCCTCCTCATTATGAACAATTTCCGATCAAATATTTGTCTTAAGTGTCTGTGAAAGACCAAATTTATGAAGTAATTAGGATATAACATAAAATTATTCTAAATTCAATAAAATAATGTGTTTTATAAAAATTCAATCTATAGCCTGATTTTCTTGATAGTTTATCTAGTATATAAGGGCAATATATCATGTATGTTTCTATTCCCTCTTCTTTTTATCCCTGGTTTGCTTTGGCTTGGTCAGCCTAGGTCTCCATACAAGGAATGTTATATGAAAAGTATCAGAATCTAAGATGACCTTGAAACACTGGCAAAATTTAATATGATGGCATTTAACAGGATTGAGTTTGAGATGAGTTCCAGGTTTTACACTTGGATATAAGGACTAAATTACCAAGGGGCAAAATACCTCAGACAAAATCTACAATCACTCGTTTGACAAAAACTCAGTGTTTCCAGTTGACCACAAATGCAATACAATGAAGTAGTGCAGTACTCATATATAAATATCTAATGTCATCATACATAATGTTAATAAGTTTAGTACCCATGAGTGATGTAATGTCTTGCTTTGCTTTATACTAGTTAGATTTGGGTGCCACCCTTTGAAATGATCAAAGACTATCTAGATCACTTTTATAGGGCAATAACTAAGAATAATTTTTAAAATTTCTTCTTTCCCTTAGCTAAACAAAGTTGTTAAATAAAACTTGACAAGATCAGCCAAGCATCCAAATCTCCTAGGAGCTTGGTGCTATATAAAACTAAACCTGTCTGATAGTGAACTGTTAACAGGGACATTTTATTTTTCTTTCTAGAAATGAAGGCTTCTAAACTCTGTTTATTCTACAGGAATCTGAACTTATAGAACTACGAGAAACCATTGAGATGCTGAAGGCCCAGAATTCTGCTGCCCAGGCAGCCATTCAGGGAGCACTGAATGGTCCAGATCACCCTCCTAAAGGTATACTCAGAAATATTGCCATCTTTCCCAATAACATAGGCATCTGTTTATTAGAGCTACATTTACACCATGGGTTGAGATTTAGTTCAATTGGTAGAGTCTCTGAGGTCCTGAGTTTGATTCCCAATACTGCAAAAATGGGCGAAGGATGTGGCAATCTGCTCCCAAGGCAATCCCAAAACAATCAGCCATTGAAAACCCTATGAGTGTAACTGTGAGTCAGATGAGTTGAAGACACCTAACAACAACAACAACAACAACAACAACAACAGCAACAAGCATTTACTTCATGGCATTGCCTTTTGTAGTGAGTAAGGTGGAATTAGTATGATCAGAATTCCATGTTTTGAAAGCAATATGTTTCATTATCAGATAATTTTTAATCAACCATAATGAATTTATTTCTGTAGTTGTGCATACATTTATCTCTATTTGATCTGATGAAGGAGGGGATGAGGTGTTTGCTTAATACATACATATCTGATTTCAAGCAAAACAAGAACAACAGTGAGTATAATAATCCAAATCCATATATAAAAGTGAAACAATCAATATGTAATATACTAAGCAGTAGGAATGGAGGGCAACTTCTGGATAGGGTCAATAAGAAAGTACGTTTCTTGTAAGTAATTTTTAAAGTAACAAGAAAACAGACTGTAAATTGGTCAGCTTTTTATTACTATGCTTCTATAA